>MVAM01000135.1:0-44333 GCA_014825675.1 Cystofilobasidium ferigula
GGGGGGGGGGGGGGGTGGGGGTGGGGGGGGGGGGGGGGTGGGGGTGGGGGGGGGGGGGGGGGGTGGGGGGGGGGGGGGGGGGGGGGGGGGGGGGGGGGGGGTGGGGGGGGGGCAGAGCAGGGGGTCTCGTCAGTGTCAGCGTGGTCGGCGCGCCCCAGCAGGGGGGAAAGGAGACGGACGCACGCATGGCGAGCATGTTCTCGTCCCACCCCTCGGCCGTCCACCCGCCTCCCCCTGCACCCCCGAGCGCGCCCGCGTTCGGGTCGTCCGCGCCCGCCGCGGCGAGGCCGTCGTGGCCCGCGCCGCCGTCGGTCCGGCCGTTGCGCCACTCGCGCGCGAGCCACGTCTTCATCAGCATCGGGTCCTTCGGGATGAGGACCGACCTGGCGGGAGGGCGGGAGCAAGCTGTGCGTCAGTCCCGCGGTCGTGCGGAGTGCAGACAGAGAGAGGGGGTGGGGTGGGGTAAGGAACGGTACGCACGGCGTGTCCGCATCGACGTCCGGGTCCATCTCCTCGAGCGAGTACCCGCGCTTCTTCTGCTCGATCGTCCGGAGCACCCAGCCGACGCCGGCCCAGTGCGAGATGATGTTCTGCAGCGCCGAGATGGAGACGTCGAGCTTCGAGTCTGCGAACGACCGCAGCAGCCTGTGCGACGTCGGCGTCTTGAGGCCGTCCCCGCCGCCGCTGGCGAGGCCGTTGTGGGTGGAGGTCATGCTGAGCCCTGGCAGGGCGCGACGCTGGGCCGAGGACAGGGACGTCTTCTCGTCCAGGAAGGCGATGGCGCTGATGAAGATCGCCTGGTCCGCAAAGGGGTTGCCGAGCAGCGCGATGGGCTGCAGGTTGCACGGATGGAGGAGAGATCAGCTTTCAAGGCGGGCGGGGCTTGCGGAGAAAAAAGGGGATCGCACACCGACGAGGTCCGCGTACGAGACCATATTGCTCAGTGCTGTAAACGCCGAACGAGTGTCGCCCAGCCCGGTGTCAGTCCTCGGTTCAGCCAGGAGCTCGGGCAAGAGGAACGCACTGCGCGCAGACGACCGCGAGACCTCGACATTGGGCTCGACGAGCACCTGCTCGCCCTCCGCAAAGTTCTGCAGCAGGCTCGGCCGGTGCAGCTGTGGTCCCTTGTAGATCAGTTCCCGCCGTGGCTTGGAGGGGAGAAGAGGAGCAGGAGGGAGACGCACGACGGTGATGACCGAGTGGAAGAGCATGTGCAGCATCAGGAACGGCGGGCTCCACTCCATCTCCTTGTAGAGCTTGAAGCTCTGGACCGAGAAGTGCAGGTCCTTCGGCATTCTGCCTCGCGTGTGTCAGGCCGTCAGTGAAGGGCTCTGCAACAGGAAGGGGGAGACGAGACGGAGAGCGATTGAGGGAACGCACGCCTGGTAGTAGCCGATCATCTGCGAGACGACGGGCCGGTAGGAGAAGAGGTCAGCTGAGAAGCCGGCTGATGCAGGACGACTCTGGGGAAGGACGCACATCCTCCTGCAAGCGCTCCATCTCCTCCTTGCGCTGCGTCACCCAGCCCACCTCATGCCCTCCCTCGCTCTGTCCTCCCACCTGGTTCAGCAGGTCGGAGATGCGTCCCCTGAAGCGGGTGACCGCGATGAGCGCGGGGAACGGGTGCGGCGGCCTGTTCTCCGCGCCCTGGGTGGGCAAGAATAGCGCGCAATCGGCCTGGGACGGCTCGGAGATGTCGATCTCGCCCTCGGGGATGGTGACGCGCCGGCCGGTGCCGTACGAGATGACGCGGTCGAGGAAGAAGACGCTCCAGAAGACGAGCCGGCGCCGGGCGCGCTCGAGCGCGGACGGGATCTGGAAAGGCGTCGCCTCGTGCTGCAGGCCAAGATCTTGGACGATACGGATCGCCCTGAGACAGACAAAGGGGTCGTCAGTTATCCGAGTGCGCTGGCGCTTGCGCTCGAGAGCCTGAGCACGCAGAGGTGAACGCACATGCCCTGCGGGTGTCAAAAGAGGTCCGCCTGTCAGCAACCGAGCCGCATCGAACAGAGCGAGAGGGAGAGGGAGCGCACGCTGAACATCCACAAGCCAGAGTCGCGTCCGCTGCCAAACTCGTTCCACGCGAGCAGGATGAGGCAGACGCACGTGTCGACGCTCGGGAAGCTGAGCACCTCGACCAGGAGCTTCTTCGCCTGCTCCTCGAACGGCAGCGCCGCCGCATGCGGCGGTTTGGGCTCCGCCGCAGGGCCCGAGGACGTCGACGTGCCCGAGGGCGTGCCGTGCGCAGCGGCGTTCTGACCGGTCGACGAGGACGGCGGGTCAAACCGCGCCGCGAGGGCGCAGATCGAGTTGGCCAGGAGCGCAGGGAGCGAGTTGGCCCGGTGCTGGCTGAGGATCGCCGCCTTCGAGAGGAACGGGAACTGGCTGCCGAGCGTCGCGAAGAACACGTCGAGGTTGCGCTCAAACACCTCGCGCCGGGGCGTGAAGCGCGCCCGGCCCGAGCCGAACAGCGCGAGCTTCTCGGCTCGCTCGAGGGCACGCTTCGCGTCTTCTGGCGAGGGCCGGTTGTACGAGCTCCCGTCGCCCTCGGGGGATGAGTGGCTATGGGCCGAGGGCGAGTAGGCAGAGAACAACGCCGACGGCTGCTGCTGGTGCGGCTGGTGGTTGTAGCCAGTTGAGGAGTAGTACGGGTAGCCGGGGCTCGTATCGGGCCCGGAGGAGGGAGGAGGGAGGTGTGAGGATGGCGGAGGAGGGGACGATGTCGTCGTTGGCGGTTCAGACTCCTCCTGCAGGATCTCGACCTTGTACCGCTTGACGCCGGGCGCTGCGGATCGCGAGGCGATGGTCAGCTGTGCGCACGAGGCCATCTCGGGAGGCGGCAGAGTACTCGCTGCTGTTGGACAGGGAGCAAACCGATACGCAGTCGCAAAGAAGAGGACGCAAGGTCAGCAGCGGACAAGAGATGGCGTGGGTGTGTGCGCCCACTGCGCGGCGCAAGAAAGGCGACGACGTACTATGCTGTCGGCCCGAACCACCTGAAGAACGGCACCCTCAGACTCGTCCTCCTGCCTAACGTGCTTTCGCCGCCCGCGCCGTCCTGCGCTTCGCTCCCCGGGACGCCGCCACCCGGCATGAACGAGTGCATCTGCTGGCCGCCCGCCCCGCCGGAGCTGCTGCCGACGGTGAAGTCGTTCCAGCTCTGGTAGAGCTCGGCCTCGCTCAGGCTGCCGTAGCCGCCTGGCGTCTGGTCTGCGCCATGCTGCTGCTGCTGGTGGAGGTCGTAATAGGCCGAGGAGGACGGGCCTGCGGGCTGCTGCTGCTGCTGCTGTTGCGACGACAACCGGGCGAGGTTCCGAGCCAGCGCGCTCGGAAGCGCCGTGTCCTCCGAGAAGGCGTCCATTCGCTGCGTTGATGCGACAGGGACAGACACTGGACGAGGGCAGAGCGAAGGGGAAGGGCGGGACAGCATGGCAAAGAAGGAACGGCGTCAGGGCGTTGGTCGTCGAAGGGCGCTCGGGCCCGATCCGGCCCAGCTGCGGGGACGCACGCGGTGGGTCGTGGGGCTTAGCGGCGGGCGTTGCTGCCGTCGTCCTTCGCGCAGGGGGCAAGCAGGCGGACGTGGATGTCGTTGACCGGGAGGAGGGGAGGGGAGGGGGGGAAGGGGACCGACCGTTGATCGCCGGGGGGATCGTCGTTGCTTGCCGCCTGCAGGACCGACCCGGCGCAGCGCGATGCACGCGCGGTTGCCGGCCGTCGACCGACCGATGCGTGCGTCGGCCCGGACGCACTCGCGCATGACAACTGCCGGTGCGGATGCTGACAAGCAAGCATGCGGCAGACGTTGCCAGAATTAGGACCGCACGCAAGGCCCACGCAGCAGGGACGTGGAGGAAGCACGGCGCAAGGCCGGAGCTGGCGCCGGCAGGTGCTGCAAGTCAGGTCAGACCGACGCTGCTGCGCGCGCAGCAACATTAACCCCCCCCACCTGGGACAGACGAGAAGGACTCGACCGCCGCGAACAACAGACGCTGTCGGCGCGCTATGCATGTCGAAGGGCGTTCCCGCTCCCATGGGGAAGGAGCGCCGCTCGCCGCCAGGAGCGCGACAGGAAAGAGGCGCCGACGTCTTGTTCGCGCGAGACCTTGCTTGACAGAGCCCCTACGCTTTCACCACCCTCTCGGTGCGCCAGATGCGAACCGAAAGCAGCAGTCATTCTCGTATCACAACCGATCCCCCCCCCCCCCCCCCACTTCCACATGTCTCAGGTCTACAAGCGCCCCCGCTTAGGCCTTGTTGATGAACGAGTTGCCCTGTGCGTCTCAGTTTCGTCAGCGACCGGCGCACGTTCGCACGAGCCAGCAAGCGAGGGGAGGGGGGTGGGGACGAGGAGGAAAGGTCCAGAAGGGAGGGGCGGACCTTGACGATGTTCTTCTCGAGCTCCGGGAGGCACGCGTCGATCAGGGCCTGCTCGGCCGCGGTGATCTTGCCGACAGCGCCAATCTTGGCGACACCCTCGGGCTGTCCCCCACAAAAGAGAGCAAGTAGGTCAGTTATGAGCGCAGGGACCAGAGGAAACAGGAGAGAAAGACACAAGAAAAGGGGATGAGGAGGTTGCATGGAGGCATGGTGGGGGGGAAGGGGGGAGGTAGACGCACGCCAAGCTCAATGTTCGACGAGAAGAACTCGAGGTTCTCCTTGCCGAGCTCCTTGCGCAGGGCCGAACCCGACGCCTGGTCCGCCTCGAGCGAGACGAACGACGGCGAGACGAGGCCCTTCTCGCCCTTGTAGAGCGCACGGAGGACGAGCGAGGCGAACTTGGCGCCGGCTGTCGTCGAGCGTCGTGCCGGGAAAGAGGGGGAAAGGGTCAGCGCAGCACGCATACACACGAGGGGGCAAAGAGAGAGAGAGACAAAAAGAGAGGGAAGGAAGCTCAGTCCCGAAAGATGGTTAACTTTGGACAGCATCGTCGTGCAAGACTGGTCGTAGTTTGGCGCATGGATAGCGATATGCATCATTGCTTCCTTTCCCCTCCTCTCGAGAGGGCCCCGCGCGAAGAATTTCGACGAGACACATAACGCGCAGTCGATTCGTAAAAACAAGGGGTGCGACGCCACGTCGAGGAGGTGCAACTCCTCGCCTTTGGCAAGGGCCCACCCGATACCCTCCGAGACGAGGAGGATGCGTGCATGGAAAGGACGCACCGTGGGCCATCGAAAGGGTGGCGGATCCGGCTCCGTCCTTGGCCTTGACGACCTCTGCAGTGCCCAAGCCCTAGCACGTCAGCGAGCTTCCTTGCGAGCCCGTCTGCAGGGTGAGAGACGAACCGTCGCCGCCGAACTGGATGCGGTTGACAAGGGCGTCAACGGTCGACTTGTCGTTGAGGACCTTCTCGGGGATCGCGGGCTTGGACTGCGAGAGGAGGGGGATGATGGTGACGCCGGAGTGGCCGCCAATGACACTGAAGCACGAGCAAGAGATAGAGGCATCAGTCGTGGGACCTCGGACACAATAGCCTACCCAGCGGGAGAGCTCACGGGATGACGTCTGTGCGATTCACAGGACTGCATCAGCACTGCGCTCTAGGGGGAGAATTGAGACGGAGTTGACGCACAGTCAGCGACCTTGTCGGTGGTGCCGGTGACCTGGGCGACGAAGGTGCTGGATCGGACGACGTCGAGGGTGGTGACTCCGAAGAGCCTGGATAGGGGAGATAGGCATTCGTCAGTGCCCTGCGTCGTCCCTGGCTCGCGAGCGACGAAAGCGGAGAGGAGACGCACTTCTTGGGGTCGTACGTGCCGGCCTTCTTGAACACCTCGGCGGCGATAGGGACGGTCGAGTTGACGGGGTTCGAGATGATGAGGACGGCGGCCTTGGGGCAGTAGTCGGCGATGCCCTGGGCGAGGTCGCGGACGATCGACGCGTTGGTGTTGAACAGGTCGTCACGCGTCATGCCGGGCTTGCGGGGGACGCCGGCGGGGATCACGACGATCTCGGCGCCGGTGAGGGCACCCTTGAGGTCCTCCTGCGCGAAGCCCTTGACCTGAAGGTTGCGGTTGCCGGCGGCAGTGGGCGAGCAAAGAAGCGTCGAGGGGTCGACGAACAAAGCACAAACGTTCGACGCGTGTCAGCCCGGTTCTCAAGCTCACTCACCATGCAGAAGGGTAGAAAGAACGCACGGTGGCAGGCGTGTCGATGTGGCCGAGGTCAGCGCCGACGCCGGGCGCGCCGCGGATGTCGTACAGGCGGAGGTCGGTGACGTCCTTGTTGAGCTTAAGGAGGAGCGAGAGCGGCTGGCCGATTCCTCCTGCGGGCGGCACAGCGGCGGAAGGCGCATCTCGTCAGACGGGATGTCCTCTGGAGGCGAGGGAAGGACGGCAGAGGAAGGTCGACAGTCGCAGGCGGGGCGGGGCGGCGGGCAAGATGAAAACGACGCGCTCTCCTTCGCCCGTCTGCCCATCGTCCCGTCGGAGGCCAAGCCAACGAAGGCAGGGGTATTGCAACCTGCCCTGTGGCGTCTCCACCAACGGCAAGTGGTCCCCCGGCCTTAAAGGCTGCCCTCTCCGGCCATTCCTTCTCTTCAAAACCAGCGGAAAGAGAGGAGGGGAGGGGGGTGAGCAAGCAAGCAGACGCACCGCCAGCGCCGAGGACGGCGACCTTGGACAGGTTGGCGGCCGAGGTCGAGAAGGCCCGGCGGGCAGGGGCAGCAGCGGCAGCGGAGCGGAGGGCGAACATTGATGGACTTTGCAAAGGAAAGGCGGGTGATGGGAGGGGAAGGAGAGGAAGGGACGCCTGGAAAAGCGGCTCGGGCGCCTGCCGGGAGGATCCGCACGGGCGCAGGCGCGCGGCGTACGATGGCATCACTCGCCACTTGCAGGGCGGGTCCCGAGGACGCAGCTAGTGCGCTGTCGAGCGCGTCGCAAGATGGCGCATCTCGCATCGGTCAAGGCGATTGCAGGTGTGGCGCGCAAGCTGGGGGGGTCATGGGTATAGTGCGATCGCAGCGCGCAGGGAAGTCAAAAAGCGACACCAAGGGAGAAAGGATGCGAGGACGTCGAAGGGAGGGCAAGGTGAGGACTAGTCCCATGCACGCTTGGCCCGGTCGCGCTTGAGCTGCAAAGCACAGGCGGGGGGTCAGCGAACAGTTGGCCAGAGCACGCGCTTCGCGCGACGCACCTTGCGGGTCTCGAACGCCTCGTCCTTGACGGCGAGCTTCTCGCGGAAGTCGGCCGCCTTCTGCTGCTTCTCGCGGTCGCGCCGCTTCTGCTTGCTCGATTGCTTGGCCTTGACGGGGACGGTCTTCTTGCTCGTGGCCGAGTTGAGGCTCGTCGTCGGGCTTCCCAGCGCCGCGCCGGGCTTCGCGCCCGCCGCCGCCTCCTGCTGCAGCTGCTGCACCCCGGCTTGACCTAGCGAGTACGCAGCCTTCGCCTTACCCTTGGTGTCGAGCACCTTCTGGTCCCGCCGGACGGGCACGGGCGGGATGTGCGGCGCCGCGGACGTCGGCGGCAGGTGCGACGTCGACCGGTGCTGGAGCTGCTCGAGCTCGGACGCGAGCCGCTGGCGCGAGCCGGAGGGCTGGCCCTTGGACGGCAGGTCGAGCTGGACTGCGGCGAGCGGAGGGACAGGCAACGGCCAGGGAGGGTAGTCAGCAAAGAGGGGGTCAGGCGGGCGGGCGCGGGGGTGAGCCTCGCGAGCAGAGAGAGCGCAGCCCGCTGCGGCCGCGTGAGCGCAGGGAGGGGGGCAAGCGGACACCACGCCACCGAGCAGGCTGCCGTCAGCGACGAGAGGGACAAACAGGGGGCTCACAGGACATGGCGGCGGCAGAGCAAAGGGACAGGGGGACGTTGGGTAAGAAGAAGCTTGGTGGAATTGTGATGCGCACTAGCAGGGCGTGAAAGAGAAACCGTGTAATCCGCATTGAGCCTGATATGAATCATTATGTTCCAACGGCTCTTGACCGCCGTCCTTCCAGCCCCTCCCGCCTCGGCCCCCCCACCGCCAGGCCACTCCTCCTCCTCCTCCCAACCCCTTGTATCGGCCGTCAAACAGCCCCTACTTGTCCCCTTCCCGCCCCTGCAGCACTCGAGACCCGGAGCCTTTCACTAGGACCTCTGCCCCGACCTGTACCCCCCCACCCCCCCCCCCCCCCCCCCCCCCCCTCCCCTCCCCCCCCCTCACCCCCCCCCCCCCCCCGCACCCCCCCCCGCCCCCCCCTCCCCCCCCCCCCCCCCCCCACAGCGTTCGCTTTTCGCACCGGCCGTCAGCACCCTAGGAAAGGATCCCTTGCCTTCCTCGCTCTCCTCGCCGTCCAGTCAAGGTCGCTCCCTCCCCCTCCCCTCCCTCTACCTCTCTAAAAGGACCCTCCTACCGAGTCCACTCCACCCTTCAAGCGGTCCAGTCGAAGGTGCGACTCGCTGAGCTCTCGCTTTTCTCGCTCGCGCTCCCTCTCTGCTGACGCTTGCTACTGCCGGGCGCACAGGTTCCCCCCTCCTTCGCTCGCCACAGCCCATCCCGGTCGACCCGACTTTTCCTTCCCTCTTTTCGAAGACGAAGGAACGGCCAGTCAGCCAACCCACCCCCCCACACAGCCGAATGATCGCCCACCAGCCGTTTGGAGCGCACGCTCGCCTTTCAGGCCGAGCCTCTGGTCACCCCGCTCCTTACCCCTACCCGTCCACTCGGCACGCCACTGCCGCCGCCGCCGCCGCCGCCGCCTCGCAGCAGCAGCAGCAGCAGCGCATGGCGTCCCACCCCGGGTTTGCTACCCACAGCGCGGCTGCCGCCGCCGCGTTTGCCCAGCAGCAGCACGAGTACCAGCTGCGCGCGGCGTCGGCGGGCACGATCGGCACGGCCTACCCGGTCGAGCACCTGCCGCGGCTCTCGTTTGACAGGTCGACTCTTCCGGCCTACGTCAACGCGCCCATGCAGCAGTGGCACGTTCAGCCCCCGCCCCAGCAGCAGCAGCAGGACCTCGCGCTCGACTCGAGCCCTTTCTCGGAGCTGTCGGACGACTTTGCGGACGCTGGCGAGCTGGGTGACTTTGGCTTCCCTGCCGCCGCCGTCGCCGGTGCGCACGACGAGGACGAGCCGTTCGAGGACGGCCTCGTCAAGGACCAGTACCGCGGTCGCGGCTGGGACGCCGGCAGGTCGCTCTCGAACGCTTCGTCCGCTGCGTTTGAGCCCGCGCACGTGCACCACCTCCAGCAGCAGCAGGCCTATCAGCCCCAGGTCCAGCAGCAGCAGCAGCCGCAGCAGGCGTACCAGCAGCAGCCGCAGAACGGCCACCTCGACCGGCTCTTCCAGGGTCTTCAGCTTCCTCCCCTGGTTGGTGCTGGCGTCCAGCAGCAGCAGTTCTTCCAGGCCCAGCAGCAGCAGCAGCAGCAGCAGATGCTTCCCCCTCTGCAGCACGCCCCTCCTTCGCCGCATGTCCAAGCCCCGGTCCAGCCTCCCGCGCCGTCGTCGGCCCTGCCGCTCTCGCCGTTTGTCGCCGAGGTCATCTGGAGCCTCCTCCAGCAGGCGCCTGCTACCGCCCCGTCCACCCTCGCGGAGCTCAAGTACGGCGTCTCGTCCTTCGGCCGCATGACCAAGCAGACTGGCGCCGCCGCCGGCGAGGTGCAGATCAACACCGCTGGCCAGCAGCAGTGGGACGACGACCGGTGGTTCCCGTTGGTTCCTTTCTTCTCGCTCATCCCTGCTTTCGTGCCGTTGTCTGACACCCCTCCGCTCTTGCCTCTGTTTGGCGACGCCGCTTACGACGGCTGCAGCACCGACTCGTACGGCCACCGTACGCCGCCGCAGTTCACGCTCGACGACTTTGCGCTCGCGCCCGCGCCCCCGGCGGTCGCCGCCAACCCATACCGCCTCGGGTCGGCGCACCCGCCTCCGGGTTTCGCGCGGTTCATCAACCAGACGCTTGCGCAGACGCTCATCTCGCCGACGGGCGTGCTGCTCGCGCTGTGGTACGTCGCCAACCGCATGCCGCTCCACGACGGCGGCGGCGAGGAGGGCGTCATGTTCCGCGACGAGCTGCTCCGCTGCGCGCGAAAGTTCGAGGGCGAGGCCGTCGCCAGGCGCGTCGTCACGCTCGGGCTTGCGTGGGCCAACAAGTGGCTCGACGACAACACGTTCACCAACCGCTCGTGGTGCGTTCCTCCAACCTTTCTTCTGCTTGGCGCTATCCACGCCTGTGCTGACGCTTTGCTCCCTCTACACGCTCAGGTCGGACGTCACCCACATCCCGATTGAGGAGATCAACCGGCTCGAGCTGCATGCGCTCGCGACCATGTCGTTCGACCTGACCATCTCCAACGCGGAGTGGGCGTCGTGGCTCTCGCTTGTGTACGCCGCGCCGGCCGCGTCGCCCGTCGTCCAGGCGCACCTGGTCGAGCTCGCCGACGCGCTCGCCGGCGCGGACGCGGCGCACCAGTTCGCAGCGGCCGAGACCGAGCGTCGCATCCAGGCTGCCAAGGACGAGCGTGAGCGCCGGCGGCGGGAGGTCGCGCACGAGCGCGCGCTCGCGGCCCAGTGGCGCCAGCAGCAGCAGCAGAGGCAGGCGCAGGCCGCGGCTGCTGCGGCGGCGAGCGCGCTGTACTACCCGACGTCGTGCGCGCGCTACTCGGCCGCTCCGGCGCACATCCACCAGCACGGCGCGCTCATGCCTGCCGCGTGCTGGTAAGCGCGCAAGTCAGCGTTTCCTTGGTCGTCGAGGAGGTCGCGTCAACCCCCCACCACCCTCGCACGGCTCGGTTCCCTCGCGGAGAAAGCAGGAAGGCGGTCCATCGATCCCTACCAACCCACCACCCCCTACACTCATCTTCGCCCGCTGTCGCCGCTCATGCCTCACTTCGTCATCCCGTCTCTTTTGCTCTCGCGCAACCCTCGCCTTCCCCGGCGTGCTCGTCTCATTCCTGCTCCCCTCTTTTCAGCTTCTCGGTCAAACCCCACAAAAAAAAAAACCCAACTGGAGGAAACAAGGATCGAGACGCCGGCCGCCCGCGGCACCATCTTCGTCCCAGCTCTCCTTTTGCTCTTTCTTGTTTTCTCTTTAACGACAAAACTTCCCCTTCTAGCAATCTCTTTAGCCTACAGAGTGCGTTCTCTTGTCTTCCTTTGCCTCACCGCCGTACATGCCGCTGACTGCTCCCTTCGCTTCGCGCAGATGCTTCTCCCACCACCCACCCCTCCTCCCCTCTGTTCCCAAATCCCCAAGACAGCTCACAAAAACAGGTCAAAACCAATACCTTCAAAAAAAAAAACGTCTCTTCCTCGCTACCAAGGACGCGTCCTCCCCCCCCCCCCCCTCCCCTCCTCTACCTCCTCCCTCATCTGTCCATATCCCCTCTCCTCCCGCTCCCCTAGGCTCTTTTTGCCCTTTTTTTTCTTTTGAAGCGGCGCGCGCGGTGACCCTGGACGGGTGGGCGGCACGACGACACCCGCCTTCGATCGAAGGAGAGCCCTTGATGTGCGCGCGTGTGCGGCGGGAGGTCGACGTCGATTAGAAGATCTACCTGCAGTCCCTGCTCTTGGCCCCTCTCTCTCTGCGAGCTGGACTCGATCGAGAGGCCAGATGGGCGCTGCATCTTGGGAAGTCGGGGAGAAACCTCAGGGTCGTCGAGGACTCGCTCGTGCTGGTCTGCGGCGGAGTGACGTTTCGCGCTCGCTGCGCCTTCCTCCCGTTAAGCCTGCCGACCAACCACGACCGTTCCATCACCCTCCCTCTTTCTACCTTCCGCAAAGCAGCAGTCAGCCACCCATGGGCTTCCAGAAGAGCTTCCGCCTGCCGTCGCAGACCAAGGGCTGCCACCTTGTCACGCGCGATGTGCTCTCGCAGATCCAGAGCGAGCTGTCGGCCATCAAGGTGCGTGAGCCTCGCCCTCCGTCCGGTCCCGCTCTTCTGCCGGCCGCTTGCTGATAGCGCGCGCTCGAGAACAGTTCGGCATGCTGTTCCTCTCGATCAAGCACACGTCCGCGGCCCTCACGCTCAACGAGAACTACGACCCGACGGTCCGGACCGACATGAGCATGGCGCTCGACCACATCGTGCCTGAGCAGGGCGGGATCCAGTGGGAGCACACGGACGAGGGGCTCGACGACAGCGTTTCGCACACCAAGACGGCGCTTGTCGGTGCGTTTCTTGCCTCGTCCCCTGAGCGCCGTGCTCTCAGGGGTGTTGCTGACTTGTTGCGCCGCGCTCGCAGGGACGACCGTCTCTGTCCCCGTCCGTCCTCCTTCTCTCTCCCTGAGCGGCCTGCAGCAGTACCGCGGTTGACCGCTTCACGCTCGTCCACACACGCAGGTGACGAACGGCAAGCTCAACCTCGGCACGTGGCAGGGCATCTACCTGTGCGAGTTCCGGACGGACAAGAGCGGGCTGCAGCGGAGCGTCGTCGCTACTTGCCTGTGCGTCCTCTGCCTCCTCCCCAACGCCCGGCGCGTGCTTCTCTGCCCAACGTATGAACAACGCTGACAGCGGCGGCCCGACAGCGGAGAGTGAACGTTCTCAAGCGTCAGACGAAGGCGAGGGGGTCATCGAACACGCTCATGGAAGGCCGCGCAGCCGCGTCACAGCCTCAGCGAGGCCGCACCGGCGCGTGCTGTCGAGCGGCCCTGTAAGGCGTCGCGCTGTCGGAGGTGCAGGTTGATAGATAGAATAAAGACGCTGTATCGATGCGCTTTCAACTCTTGCTGCCCTGTGTCGCGGTCGCTAGTCGACGTTTGCATATGCGTCTTGTGTGCGAGGCGCGCAGCCTGCCAGCAAGCGATAGAGCTCCGTTTCGAACACTGTCCGAGCACCTGCGTTCTAGCGCTGCGCTCTGCTGTGACCCATTGTGCTTCGTGTCGTCTCAAGGAGCTGCAAACGTCAGAGGGGCGCGCAGTCGTCCCACCGGCGGCGCTGCGCCAGTGATCGGGCGTGCACAGCCTTCGCGGGCCAAGAGGGGCAGCAAAGCTAGCAGCAGAGGCCAGAGACCCATACCACGACACGGCACGATGGCCGCACTCCTCCCGCAACCCTCCCGGCGCACGACGCTCAACCTCGAAGCAGGCGCGCCCGAGCCGGCCGCCTCGCCCCGCAGGCGCGACACGGCCGACAGCGCGCCCGACGGGCCGCGGCAGGGGATGATCCAGAGGGTCGCGACGGGCCTGCAGTCGCTCGCCAAGCCGTCCAAGCGTGCGTTCTGCTCCTTCTCCGCTGCTCAGGAGGGGGTTCCGGAGGATCGGAGCCGAGCCGCGTGGGCGAAGGAGGACGTCGGAGGGGCCAAGGGACCGTCTTGGGTCTTGGCCGGCGGGCCCGCGCCGCAAGCAGCTCGCCCTCCTCCGCCGCAGACCAACGCCGCGTTATCACCCGAGAAGCTCATAGCTGACCCCCCAGCTTCCCGTCGCCTGCTGCGACGCTGCCGCTCGGACAGCCGTCGGCAAGGCGCCTGGGTACACGTCGTCGTTCAAGACGGCCATCCTTTCGAGCTGGATGTCAGTCGACCACCTCCCTGCCCGTCCGTCCTACCCGCTGACATGACGTCTGACCCCCGCGCTTCCCCTTTCGCCTCAAACTGACGTCGTCGCGCAGCAACATCCTGCTCGTCTTCATCCCCGTACGTCGCTCCTGCACGCATCGACTTGAGCTTGATCGCTGACCCTGCCGACGATCCTCTCGTTACAATTTTCTTGAACGCACGCCGCCAGGTCTCATGGGCGGCGCACTTTACCCACCTTTCGTGCGCATGCGCCCGTCCTTCTCGTTCCACACGCCATTCGACTGATGCCCCTCTGCAACGCACAGCGACACACTCACCTTCATCTTCGCCTTCCTCGCCATCGTCCGTCTTTCTCCAACCTCCTCTCACGCCGCTCAGCCACTGACGCGCCTTCCGCCCTCGCGCGTACAGGTTCCGCTCGCCTCCCTCCTCTCGTTCGCGACCGAGGAGCTCGCTTTGCGCGTCGGCCAGACGCTCGGCGGTCTGCTCAACGCGACACTTGGGAACGTGACCGAGCTGATCGTCGCGATCCTTGCGCTGGTCAAGTGTGAGATCCGGATCGTGCAGTCGAGCCTGGGTGCGCCTCGTCCCTTCTCCTTTCCAAGGCGAGCATGCTGCTGACCTTGCTGGCATGTGGGACAGTCGGCTCGATCCTGTCCAACATGCTGCTCGTCCTCGGTTGTTGCTTCATGTACGGCGGCCTCAAGTACTCTGAGCAGTCGGTCATGAGCACTGCCGTCCGTCTTCCGTTCTCCCTCCCCTCCGCTTCCCCCGGCTGACCGCGTTCCGTCTCCCACCAGGCCCAGCTCAACGCCTCCCTCCTCCAGATCGCCGTCCTCGCTATGCTCATCCCCGCCGGCTTCCACTTCGCGTACGACTCGACGACGTCGGCGTTGACGGACGCCGAGGAGAAGGAGGACGTCCTGCGCATGTCGCGCGGCGTCGCGGTCATCTTGCTCGTGGTCTACATCGCGTACTTGGTGTTCCAGATGTGGTCGCACGCCTAGTGCGTCCTCTCCTTCTCCTTTCCGCCTCCTGCCAGGGGGGCTCTTTTCGCCGCAAAATTCATCCTCGCCCGCCTTCCCCTCCCCCCGCTTGTGGCACAGCGATCTGAGTCAGTGTTGACCACCGAACCGCTTCATCTGCATCGCAGCCTTTATGAGGATGCGCCGTCGCAATCGACTCGCTACCCCGAGGGCCTGACTGACGGCCTGCGCGTGCCCAACCCCTTTCACCGCACCCCGTCCGCCAACTCGACCTCGCTCGCCACCGTCGGTCCCGACGGCCAGCCCGCGGCCGAGAAGGATGCGGCGGGCGGCTGGCGCAGCAAGCTCCACCTGCGGAAGAAGAACACGCGCGAGACGGCGTCGGACGAGGGCGACGGGGAGGTGGTTCCTCCTCCGGCTGGGGAGGCCGCGCCTGCGGGTGTGGGGAGCGAGGTGCGGCTGAGGAGCGGGGAGGTCGCGGTGGTTGAGGAGGAGGAGGACGAGGAAGAGCCGCAGCTCAACTTTCCGGTCACGATCGTGCTGCTGCTCGTCGCGACCGGCCTGATCGTGCGTCCCCCCTCACCCGCTTTTCAGCGGGCGATCGTCGCGTAGCGCTGACCTTTCAAGCTTTGACACTCAGGGCTACACCGCCGAGGTCCTCGTCGACTCGATCAACGGCCTGGTCGAGGCGAATGACTCGCTCTCGGCCGAGTGGGTCGGCCTCATCCTGCTTCCCATCTGCGGCAACGCCGCCGAGCACGTCACGGCCGTCACCGTCGCGGGCAAGGACAAGCTCGACCTGAGTATGGGCGTCGCGATCGGGTCGTCGATCCAGATTGCGCTGTGCGTCTCTCCCCTTTGCTCATAGCATGCGCACGCGCTCATCGTGCACACCCCGCTCGCCCTGCAGCTTCGTCCTCCCTCTTTTGACCGTCATCGGCTGGTGGATTGGCAAGCCCATCACGATGCTCCAGGATCCGTTCGAGTCGACCGTGCTGTTCCTCAGGTGAGCCTGGCCACTCAACCTACTCGTCGAAGTCCAGAGCTGACCATCAGATGCACCGGCAGTGTCCTCGTGGTGAATCAGACTTTGGCTGATTCCAAGGTACGGCCTTCTGACGTTGCACCCGGCCCATCTCGCCATCTCGGGACTGATCTGGCCTTGACGTGCGTCGCAGTCCAACTGGCTTGAGGGCTTCCTCCTGATCTCGATCTACATCATGATCGCCGTCGCGTGCGTCCTCTTTTCCTTTTGCTTTCCCTTTCCTTCTCGACTGACCGCCGTCCCTTTGGCTTGCAGCTTCTGGTTCTACCCTGGATCCGAGCCGATCCTTACGTGCTAAATCTCATCTCCTGCTTTGCGCCGCACGTGCGCACCGGTTTCGCTTCCTTCTCCAGCTCGAAAGATGTATCACTATGTCGTGACCCATTGAAAGCTTGAAACACTGCTGATCGTGTCGATACACAGCTGAAGTGATGATGTCCCTCGAAGGGGTCACTTGACCTCCAGCTCGCCCTCCTCCGGCCTCCCCTTGAGCGGCACATACCTCCCTTAATCTCTCCACGTGCGCATCTCGACCGCCGGGTCCGACGCCATTCGTACTTCATCCTTCCGCTTCTACCCCTCCTCACGGAACTGCCCAGGCCGAGCACGCCCGCAGCCCACCGCCTTGCGCGGAACCGTCAGCCGGAGCGAAAGCTGGGTGAAGGCGGCCTCTAATCCGAGTGGCGCAGGGCAGGCGAGGAGGGGCGAGGTGGAGACGTAGTCGGACGCCCAGCTCGCTCCGCTGGATGCAGCAGCATCCCTCCTCGCCTCCTTCTTGACTGTATCTCGTCCAGCTGGTCGGCGAGGCGTCGTCCGGATCAGCGGATGCTTTACACTCCCCTTTCAACGCCTCTCCCCTACCGCCCGATGGTCCTGTTGGCGAGGAAGGCGAGTCGAGCTCGACATTCGCTGCAGCTCGAGCACACATGAAGCGAGGCCATCCTATGGTTGATCATGCTGTATGGGGAGAAGGGCATCGGTCGATGAAGAGTGACACTGAAGGGGGTGAAAGTGAGCCGGAGCAAGGGAGAAGATCAACAACGCTCGAGGAGAGGGGCGTGCGACAACTGAGCGTCCGGGCGCTCACGTCGGCAATCAGGACTCATCAGCGGTAGCCACGAGCGCGTCCTGGTACATCTGGAGCGCAGAATGCGGAGCAAGAGCATGTTACATAGGCACGATGTGCATCCTAATGACCGAAACTCCGCGTCCAAGGTCAGCCCTGTCGCGCCAGCAGGACGTACCTGGCCTCTGGGACACTCGAGAGCGGACAGGACGTACCCGATCAGCCCCCTCCCTCCCCACCCGTCCCGCGGCACGAGTCCGACCTTCACCCGCTCCCCTCCAGCTCCGCCGCGCAGCAGCACGAGCTCGACCTGCTCTCCCTTCTTGACCTGACCGGCGAGCGCCTTGAGTCCGTCGTGGTTGCCTGCGGTGACAGTGCCGAAGGATAGAAGCTGGTCCGCCGCGTGGATGCCCTGCGCTCGATCGACGCTCAGGTCAGCACGGGGTCGGGAAGGGAGGAAGGAAGGACGCACAGCGGCTGCGCCCGGTCCGGCAGGGTCCACCGACTTGACGAGCGCGAACGGCTTCGGGTCCTCCTGCTTCTGCCCTGCAGTCTGCGTTGCTCGCGAGTTCGACGTCCGCGGCTGGTCGTCCGTCGCCGGCAGGGCATGCTGAAGTGCCAACCCGATCTGGTCCATCACGCGCTGCACTGTAGCCGCGATGTCTTCGTCAACCAAAGCGACCAGGCCAGTGGTGTCGAGGACGGCAGCTCACGGTCGTTCCTGAGCTCGAGGATGCGCACGCGTGCGGTCCGGACGGCGAGGACGTCGATGTCGTCCCGCGGGAAGCCGTCGAGCGTGACGAGCGGCGAGTGCATCGTGCTGTTCTCCTGCGCCAGTCGCAGGCGAGGCGAGCAGCCCTAGATCAGCAGCGCAACGTTCGCACGGCACAAGCAGCTGGGACGACGGACCGCTTCGAGCCGACCGCGATGGCCCTCCTAACAGTGCTGCGAGAGTCAGCCCATGGACGGTGTGCCGGTTGACGCGCGCGGAGCAAGCAGGGCGGAGTCGGTCGGCTGCCGCAGCTCACGGGGAGGACGTACGATCTCGGCCTCGATGTCAGCCTTGCGGTCCATGAGCTTGCGGACGGTCTCCTCGTGCGGGCTGAGGTCGGCCATGCTGTCTGCGCAGACGATGTGGGGGTCGGAGATGCTGTCGACCACCGTCCAGCCGCTGCTGCCGGCGAGTTTTCTGGCCCGCACGCACGAGCATCCAAAGCAAGCATCATCGCATCCTCCTCCAGGCCCCGCCGAGTGCTCCCGGCGCACGCCCCTTCTCTTTTTCTGCCATCGTCGGTCTGACGCTCGACGGACGCCGCCTCGAGCCGGCCTCGCTCCCGCTAGAAAGCTGCGCCCCTCGCAACCCCCGACCCGGCGGCAGGGGAGGTCGCCTGCAGCCTCCCCGGCCCCGTCCGCCTCCGCCGAGCTGCTCGCCGGCGGCGGACGCCATGCGCAACGCCCGGCGGTAACGGGCGTCCGTCCGACGCTGACGCTCATCCTCAAGCTGTTCGGGCACTCGCACATCTACCCTTACCTCCTCCGGCGGCACTCGCCCTTCCTGCCAGCCCTCCCGCCGCCGCACGCCCCGGCCGACCCGTATCGTGTCGGGTACGACGAGGACACGACGCCAGAGCTTGCTGCGCTCTCGTGTGTCAACAAGGAGGTGTGCGACCACGTCCGTGGCTTCTTCTTCACCGGCGTCCATCTGTGCGTCGACGAGGAGGACGAAGACGGCGGGCGGCCGCGCGACGACGACGAGGACGACCTGAGCGAGAGGGAGGTCTACAACGGCGTGCCGTGGCAGGAGGTCTTGGACGGCCTGACGGCCAACCCGCGCCTGCGCGAACACGTCGAGTTCCGTGCGTGCTCCTTCGCCAGCAGGTTCTTCACGTGCGACGCTGCGTGCTGACCGTCGCCTGCGTCGCACACAGTCTACATCAAGCACCTCTCG
Source organism: Cystofilobasidium ferigula (assembly GCA_014825675.1). Classification (NCBI taxonomy): domain Eukaryota; kingdom Fungi; phylum Basidiomycota; class Tremellomycetes; order Cystofilobasidiales; family Cystofilobasidiaceae; genus Cystofilobasidium; species Cystofilobasidium ferigula. The sequence goes on from MVAM01000135.1 coordinate 18,476, forward strand.
TCTCTCCCGCCAGACCCAACGCACTTCACCGACCATCTCGCGACGTTCCTTCCGCTCCTCCCGAACCTCAAGGGCCTCGTGCTGTACGGCGCGTCGCCGCCCCCAGCGCTCTGCGCAGCGCTCGCGCGCCAGCCAAAGCTCGAGGACCTCGAGTTCTTCATGTTCACAGACTGGCGCCTGCCGTTCGAGCTCGAGGGCGTCACCGGCCTGCGGGAGATCGACGTCAACCCGGATCGGTTCCTGACGGAGGAAGAGGAGGAGGAGGAGGCCGCTGGGTTCGCGGCGGACGGCGGCGAGGAGGGCGGAGGCGAGTACGAGCCGCGCGGCGTGTGGCGACGGAGCAAGGACACGCTCAGGCGCTGGGTTTGGGCCAACCGCGAGACGGTGCGCAAGGTCACGGTGTACGATCAGAGCGACAGCTGTCTCCCGCTGCGACATGTGCGTGTCCATCCCGGCTTGCCTGCCCAACGTCCGCCCGCCGGCCGCCGCACTGACCTAGATTGATTGAGCGATTGCAGATCCTCCAGCCGGCGCCAGACGATCTTGGAGGACCGACCTTCCCCGTACTTTTGGCTCTCAGCCTCTCTGCCACGCCTCACATCACCCACTCTGCCCTCTCGCTCGCCCTCCGCCCGCCCGCGAACCCCAAAGGCGCGCTCGAGCCCACCTCCGCCCCGGTCGTGGCCGACGAGTGGTTCCTCTCGCTCCTGCCGCACGTGCCGCTGCTCGAGAATCTCACGCTCAGCTACAACCTGACGGATGCGCCGAGCCCGTACTTTGCACCATCGGACGCGGGGGGCGAGTGCCCTTCGGAGGCGGGGTCGCATGCTGCTGGGTGCACGCACGGCCACGACGACGACGACGACGACGACGACGAGCACCACCACCATCATCACCACCACCACCACCACCACCAATGCCACCACCACCACCATCATCATCACCACCATCACGGGGACGACGACAGCCGGGTGCACCACCGCCAACGGACGGACTACTCGCTCCTCCCGTACCACCTCAACAGCCTTTCCACGCCCTCGCTGCGCGCGTTGCGCAAGCTCGACCTCCGCCTGCTGTCCATTGCGCCTTCCTCACCCCTTTCGGGCGAGTACACGCGCTTCCCGGACCTGGGGGACGTCAAGCATCCCGTGCTGGCGTCCGTGGGCGCGCTGAGGGAGCTCGGGACGCTCGAGGAACTGTTCCTCACCGTCGGACGGCTCGACGTCGCCTTCTTGGCGGCAATCGCGGACGCGCTTGGCGACGTTAGGGGGTTCAGGAGCCTGGGGGTGGAGGTGTGCGCGGGCGGGTGGGGCGGAGGGGAAGGGGAGGACGGCGAGGAGTCCGGGGATGGGGTGTATTGGGGCCTGCGGGACGGCCTGCTCTGGGGCGACCACGTGGTCCGTTCTGTCTCCAACCGTTCGTATCTGCGGTGCGGCGTGCTGACCCCTTCGCCCCTGGTCGCTCGTCGGAGTAGGAGACGTTCGCCCGGGCCCTCTCACCCCTCCAGAACCTCCGGCACCTCCAAGCCTCCGACTCGCACTCGACCTTCACGCGGACGATCCGCTTCCCCTCCCTCCTCCGGGGTCACTGCACGCCGACGTTCCTCTCGTCCGTCGTCCGCCTGCGGTCCCTGCTCGCGCCCGAAGACTTTGCCCCGACGGCGAGCACGTTCGGGCGCTGGCTGCCGGCGCTCGAACGCGTGCGCTGGGTCACGGGCGGGCTGAAGGAGGCTGGCAATGGCGACTTTGAGGACGCAGCGTCGTCCACTGGCGGGGGCGCGGGGGGAGGGGGGAGGCACGAGGGCCACGTCGCGGGAGAGGAGGTCGTCCTGCGGGACGAGCTGTGGGCGCGGGATCGGGCGGGAGGGTGGATGCTGCTCGAGCAGGCCATCGGCTGACGGAGCCCGCCCCTTTGTCCGTCCCGCGCGGCAGGCGTGCAAGACGGCCGCGATCCACCCCCTTTACGGTCGGCGGCGAAGAGGAAGAACGGAGAACGGCGGCTCAACGCACGGCGCATCGAGTCGGGCATCCCCTAGGGCCACGCGGACGCCTTGCTCGCTTCGGGATGCGGATCGCCGCTGCAGGTGTCGCGCCGACGCTGGAGGTGCATGCATCCGACTTCGGAGGCGTGGTTGAGGGCGCGGTGCGGGCGCGGGGGGGGAGATCATGTTGGCCTGCGGTCGTCAGCAACGGAGGCGACCCGCATCGCACTCTACCATGCTACTGGCAACTTGTCGTGCGCGGCTTCTCTTGTCAGCCGCACGTGGCAGGCATCTGCGTCAGGCTCACCGAGGGTGAGGGCGAATGGCCGGGCGGAGGGCGGGCCGTCGTATGCGCGGGAGCGCGCGATGGCTCCTGCGCGCCTCCCTTCGCACCCTCCATGAGAGCATGCGAAGACGGTCGTACCTGATCTGCCCGCCTGCCGCACCCTTTGCACATGGTCCGCCAAGCCAAGTGAGGTTGTCGTACAATGGCTGCAGGGCGCGCCGACCCTTTGCAAACCACCGCGGTGTCCTCTGGCGTCCTCCGCCCTCCCCCCCTGCCCTGCCCTGGCCCTGTATTGTAACCCCCCCGACTCGGACTCGCTCAGCCTGCACCATACCCCAGCTAGCCTCGAGGACAACAGCAGCCATGTCGATGCCCAACGTCGCGCCGCCCGCGGAGGTCAAGGAGCAGCAACAGGCGCAGGGCGCCGAGCAGAGCCTCGACGAGTACGATGAGGAGCAGTGCGTCCCTCTCGCTCGTGTCCCGTCGTCCGGGCGCATCCGTCAGCCCAGCTGTCCGCTAGCAGGGGGGTGGGCCGCGGACGTTCGACCAGCTGCGCCGGTCGTGCCGCCCACCTGAGCACGCGCTCTGATCGTACGAGCTCCCTCCTCTCGCAGCACAGGTGCTGACCCGCTCGCTCTGCTTCTCTCCGCTGTCGATAGAGTCCGTCTGATGGAGGAGCGCTGCATCCTCGTGCACCCGGACGACACGCCGTACGGCGAGGCGTCGAAGAAGGAGTGTGCGTTCCCCCTTACCCCCCCACCTTGGAACTCTGCGCGCGTGCGCGCGGTCCACCCACCAGCTTGACCTTGCGCGTGCTGCCTCGGCTTGCGAGCAGCCGGTGGCCTTTGCGCATGCTGTCAGGTTCGTCAGGACGAGTGACTGATGCTCACTGCTCCTCCTTGCATGCTTGTCGTCTTTCCTGCTCCCTTGCTCCCTGCCGGACCTCAAACCCCTTCAGGCCACCTCATGACCAACATCCTCGCGCCGCGCAACCTGCTCCACCGCGCCTTCTCCGTCTTCCTGTTCCACCCGGCGACGGGCAAGCTGCTGCTGCAGCGGCGGGCGATCGAGAAGATCACGTTCCCGGGCATGTGGACCAACACGTGCTGCTCGCACCCGCTTAGCATCAAGGGGGAGACGGAGATGGAGGGTCAGATGGGTGCGTTTTTTGTCCTCCCTTTTCTGCCTGACTACCGCGCGCTGTCCGTCGACTGAGCCTGCACGAGCGCAAAGCTGACCCCGGACCTCTGTTCGCGCTCTCTCAGGCGTCCGCCGCGCAGCGTCGCGCAAGCTCGAGCACGAGCTCGGCATCCCGACGAGCAAAACGACGCCGGAGCAGTTCACGTACCTGACGAAGATCCACTACCTCGCGCCGTCGGACGGGCTCTGGGGCGAGCATGAGGGTGCGTTCCTGGAAGCGCTCGAGCGGAGCACAAAGTGCGCGCTCGCTGACTGCTTGCGATTTGTCCTGCGCGCCTCGGGATGAACAGTCGACTACATCCTGTTCACGACGCTTGACACGGAGCACGAGAACAACCCCAACGAGGTGATGGACAGCTGCTATGTCACGAAGGAGGAGCTGCAGGCGATGTTTGAGGACCCCGGTGCGTCCTTCTTTGCCACTTACGCCCTCCCTACTACGCTATGGCCAAGGCGGCGCTGACTCATGTGGGGCGCACACTCTCAGCCCTCACCTTCACGCCGTGGTTCAAGCTGATCGCGCGCGACTTCCTCTTCGGCTGGTGGGACGCGCTGCTCGCCTCCCCGCGGACGGCGGCAGGGCTGCTCGACGCGCGCTGCCCCGAGATGCTCGCACTGGCCAACGACAAGGTCTGGAAGATGTGAAGGGGGGGCTTGTGGTGGGAGAAGGGGGAGGGAGCGCAAGGATAGGATGTGCACCAACGCTTGAGCTTGCAATCTGCTGCGACGGAGCTCAAGGAAGGGTTTGGCGCAAGAAGGTGGAGATGGAGCGCAAGAGATATAGCTTCATCACACAGGCGTCTCAAGCGCCTTCGTCCGCCAAAAGTAGTACTTAGGCGAGGCCGGCGTTCGCAGGCCGCCGCCGTCGACGTCGCTGCGCAGATCACCGAGCGTCGATCTACCTTGCACCGGCTCCGCCTGACAAACGCTATGTACTTCAGGCGGCCCCCTCGCGAGGCGCCCTCTTAGGCGGGGACCGGTGGCCCGGGGCGAAACTCAAATCTCTGGGCGAAAGGGTGCAGCTGCAAGGCGGTGGGCTGCAGCTGCAGGTGACGCGGTGGATCGCATCGCGCTGCGCAGCACCGAAGGACGATGTCTCTGAGCCGATGTCTCGAGCCAATCTTCCTCCTCCTTCACGACCGCTCTAGTTGCTTCGCCATCGACGCGTCGCCTTTTGCTTTGGATCGCTGTGCGTCTAGCAGCTCGTTCGCTCCAAAGGACCAGAGAGAGAGACAGGGTGCTCAGCAGAATGGCGCCCTGAACGCACAGGAACGACCACCAGGCAGCAGCCGTATCGCCCTCGAGCAGGCAGCATCCCACCCTGCCAACCAGCGCCTCGTCCAGGTCGGCAGCGCATCGTGAGTCCCCGTCTAGCCTGTGCGAGCGCGGATCCAGGGTGCTTACGACCTGCGACCTGTCTCGCCGCTACCTCTGCCGTCTGCAGCACCACCCCTCTTCCTCCTGCTCTCCTCGACGCGAACACCGCCATCCTCCTGGCCACCTCGAGCTGCAGCTCTCTGCTTGACCTCGCGCCAGGCAGTCCCCCGTCGGCCACTCCAACGACTCGTCGCGCTCGCGCTCGCAGCCCTACGCAGCAGCAGCTTTCCCGGACTCTCCGGCCGTCCGCACCCCCTTATCTCAGCCAGCGACGTCACATCTCGCCGCCCTTCCCTTCCGTTCTCTGCTCCCTAACGGCCATGAAGCCCTCCTCGCTCCTCCCTCCCTCGGCAGCATCGCCCCTCCAGCTGCCTTACATTCCTGAGGACGCACCTCTGCCGTCGCCGCCGCCGCCGCCGCCGCGTTCTCCGCCGCGCAGGCACGCTCGGTCGTCCTCTGGTTCACACTCGCCGCTCCTCAAAAGCCTGTACGGGCGTGCACAGACGTCCGAGTACGTAGGTGTGTCGCCTTCCGTGGTCGGGGATGTCGAGCAGCAGCAGCAGGGAGGGGAGAAGGCCGTCCCTCGGTCAGAGCGTCCGAGGCGGAGTTTGTCGTCGCCCTACCCCCTCGGCGCACTCACCTCGTCCCCCAACGCCTCGCTGCCGCTGCATCACCACCTGAAAGGGACAAGTGCCGACCGCTTCGCCTTCCCGCTCGACAAGGACCGGCCGTATCACCCGTCGTCGCCCGCCGCCCGGGCCGAGCAACTCGGCGCTGCGCTCGTCGTGCGCCGGCTCACGCGCGTGCTACTCGCGTGCGCACTGCTCGCCGCGCTCGCGCTGGTCAGCCGGGTTGGGGGGGATGTGCTGGGGTCGCTGAGTGGGGGTGAGCAATGGGACGGTTCGGAGAGCTGGTGATCAGCTGCTTGCGCCTGACCCACACTGCATCGTGCGCTCTTCCCTCCTTCAGTAGTCTCACAGGTGTGAGCTGACCCGCTCGTCATTCATCTTTCAGTAACGCCCTCTCAGGCGCAACTGCGACCCTGCGTCCTGTCAAGTTGCAACCGTCTCGGTTGATTCTGGCCTAAGAGCAAGCGCGAAGCGGGCCTTCTCTCGCCGCTCATAGACTCTTTTCTCGCCTGCTCAGGACCCTTTCCGCCTATCTGCTTGTCGCTCACGATCTCGCCCAACTTAGAAGACGATCTTTCCTTCCTCCTTCGTATCCTTCTCCCCAATCTCTCTCGGCCCTGGACAATTTAGACACTCTCCCTTTTCCGCTTCGTTTTCGCTGCCCTCTTTCGATCTGCCTGCGTTTTGCCTTCCTCCTCCCTCTTAATCCCTTCAGCGCCTGCTTCTGCTTTCACTTACTCCTCTTCCCCCCCCTTAAACACGGACTCTCGACCTCTGATTGTGTACGCCAAGACCGACTGTAACAAGCTGCTTTCGAACACGAAGCCCTCGCATGCGAAGCAAGGGCGACAAGAGCTCGAAGGCGTCGCCGAGTCCTCGCCGAGGTCGTCCACCGGATGCGTGTGAAGTTCGTAGATGAGGTGAGCGAGATGAGGCGAAAGCGTCCAACGTCGGCAACAATGCGCTCTCAATCCTCTTGGTCTCGAACGAACTTGTCGGGGAGCACGATGACCTGGTACAACAGCGGCGTCGCGATGTCCTGCTCGAGATGGGGATCGTGCGGCGCAGCAGGTGAGCGCGCACCGTACATGTCCCTTTCACGAGAGCAGGACGCACCCTCCATCCGCGGCCCCCAAGCACGACCACCTTGAGTAAGTCGCGATTCCGGGCCTTGACGTCGGACTCGTCCTCGAAGAAGTGGAGCCCGGCGGTCGACTCGAGTCCAACAAGGAGGATACCGCATTGGACCTTTTCGAGAAGGTGCGTGATTAGGAGGGGCAGCTTGCTGTCCGCACAATCCCCTGCTAGCGTCAGCGGTGTCGCCTCGAGCTGCGGCGGGGAAGTACGGACGGCCGTATTTCTAGTAGGCTAGAGCTTGAGCTTGAGCTGGTCTGATGGAGAGAGGCGGAACGCGGGCTCATCGACGGTGTCGAGCAGGCCGCGAGGAACGGGGCAAAGCGCGCCGTCCTCGCCCGCGCCCCTTTCCCCCGCAGGATCAGTTTGACGACTTCATCTGGACCTGTCCTCAACCGACTCAGGAGCTAGATGCGGCCCATGCTGACGACCACGCCTGACCTGACCGCCCAGCCCGAGCGCAAGAGGATATAGCTCCATCAGATCGCGAATCCGTGCGCTTCGTTCCACGCCGCGCTCTCCTTTGACAGCGCGACGAGCCGGTCGAACTCGACCAGCGAGCCGCCAAAGATGTCGAGCGCCCTGCACCGCGCCGCGACACCAGGGGTCAGCGCTAGCGATTGGGACGAGGAGGACAGGAGACGCACGAGCCGTAGGTCAGGTCAACCTTGCCTGACGACAGGCGCGAGACGAGCTCGAGGTCAGACAGAGCCTTCGCGCCGCCCGCGTACGTGCACGCCACCGTCGTCCACTCGCCGAGCTCTGCGATACGCGCGAGCGTGCTCCTATCAGCACAAACAGATGGCGATGACGTGGAAGGAGGGGGACGCACTCTTGACGAGCTCCTCGTCGATGCCCTGGCATAGGCCCTCGACGTCCGCCGCATGCACCAGGATCTCACTGCAGTACTCCGCGAGCATGTCGAGCGTCTCTGCAACCCACACAATCACCTCGCCATCGTCAGCCCAGCCGCGCGCAGCAGGCGCAGCGCGAGCGCAGAATAGGCAAAGACGCACCTTTCGTCACCTCCAGATCCGTGATGCGCGTCCACTTGTCCATTGCAACCCACCACCCGCCGTCGCGCTTGCGACAGCTGACATCCACGACGAGTCGGTCCTTGCCGACGAGGGTCGCGAGTGCTTGCAGGCGCGGGAGGGAGAAGGTCGCGTTCGGGAAGAGGTAGGAGGTGACGATGATCTGCAACAAGGACGAGCGCCATCAACGTGACAGCAGTGTCAGCGCTGCTGCGAGTGCAGGCTTTGTGTACAGCTTGCTCGAAGGGAAGGACGCACTTTCGATGCGCCGGCATCAAGCCACTCCTGCGCGTTCGACTCGCTGATACCACCGCCAACCTGCAGTCCTTCTGCGAGACAGAACAAGTACAGGCAGGCGATAGAGGGCAGGGTAAAGGTCAGCCCATCTGCTTGAGATCACCGCAGGACGCAGCGACGCGCAGGCCACGCACCAGGCCATGTCGACAGCGCCTCTTTGGCAGCCGCGTCGTTGTTCGGTCCAAGCTTGATGACGTGTCCTCCCAGAAGCGAGTGCTCCTTGTACAGGCCCGCGTAGTAGGCCGGCGGCTGCCTGCGGTGCGAGATGTCGGGAGGAGGGTCAGCTTGAGATCGCGGGCTGAACGAACGGCTGACCGCGCGTCCTGCTCTGACGTCCAGGCGCCGAAGCGCTTCCGCGACACATCAGCAGCGCCTTGTTGCGGCCCTCCGACGGCTGCCAGAAGCCTCCACAGCATGGAACGCACTCGCTCACAAAGTTGGTCTTGAGCCCGCCGTCGTTCTGCGCGCCCTTGGCGTCGTCCTCGCGGTGCTCGAGCGTGCCGCCGACGATCTGCTTGACAACGCCCTGGTGGAGGTCGATGCAGGGCCTGAAGAGCGATCTGCGGGACGGCTGCGTCGCCGTGTGCGCCTGGGAGCTGCTGGCCATGCTGCGTCGGAGGAAGGGAGAAGGTGGACGTTGACGCTCTGGATGGCTCGCTCGCCCAACTCCGCCTCGTTCCAAAACCTCAGCCCCCCGCCCCGGCCTCGACCCTGACGACCGCCCTCTCCATCTCCGACGCATCGTACCCAGGCAGGATGGCCCCTCCCAAGCCAACATCGATCCCCTCCCAGCGGCCGGCGGCAGGCCCGGCCGGCAAGACGGCGCTGTCGAGCAACACGCGCGGGCTCAAGTTCATGCAGCGCGGCGCTGCGGCCAAGGCGGCCCCAGGGGCGGCACCCCCGTCGGCCTCGCCTGTCGCACCATCACCAGCAGCAGGGGCAGCCGCATCTCCCGCAGCACCAGCAGCAGCGTCCGAGCCGCCCAAGAAGACCAAGGGCTGGCTGGGCGTCCCTCAGGCGGAAGCGGAGAGCCAGTGGGTCCTCCCTGGCGCTTCAGCAGGTGCGCAGGACGAGGCTTGGGGCGAGGTAGCTGAGGAGGGCAAGCTCGAAGTTGAGGAGAGCTATCTGCCGTTCGTCCTTGCCGGGTCGAGTAGTAGGAGCGGCGCGGTAGGAGGCGGGAAGGGCGGCAGGTGGAGCTATGGAGGGCTGAACCAGGAGGTCGAGGTGCGTTCCTCCAATTGCGCCTGAACACGCACTCCTTGCTGATCTTGTGCACCTTTCTCACTCCAATCGCTGCCTGTGGGGTTGCTACTGCTTTATTGCATCAACTGCCTGGGTTCACGCTGCGCTCAAACACAGAAACTGTCGGCTCCTCCACCCGCCGCTGCTGGTCCCTCAACGGCATTCACCTCGACCTCATCAGCCGTCGCCGCCCAGTCGTCAGAAGCGCCGCCTGTGCAAGCCGAAGCGTCGTCCTCGAAGGCGCCCGTCACCACTGAGGGTGGTTTTCTCCGTCCAGCCGCCTTCGCCTCCGCGGACGACGCGGACGAGGAGGAGGTCGCGGCTGCGCTTGGGGGTGCAACGTCCGCCAGCAGCAGCAAGGGCAAGTCCAAGGCGACGTCTTCCGCCTCATCGGTCCCTCCTTCAGCCACTGGCTTGAAGACCAAATACCCGCAAGGCGCGCGTGGGTCGAAGCAGGCCTCCACCGTCCCTTCCTCTTCGTCCTACGCGTCCCTCTCCTCTTCGTCGTCCCAGCAGCGCGGCAAGAAGCGACCGTCTTCAGACGCGTTCGATGCGCCTAGGGGCGGTGGCTTGCTGTCAGGGCTCGAGCTGGGCGACGCCGACGTGACCTCGGGCGGCGCGGGCGGGGGCTCGGCGTTCGCAGGCGGTGAGGGGCAGGCGCACGGGCAGGGGAGGAAGAAGGGGAGGGTCATGTACGACAATGGCGTGCGGAGAGAGGGCGGAATGGACGCTGTTGGGCGAGGGGCGAAGGCTGGCGGCGGCGGCGGAGGGAAGGGTCGGAGGAAGTGAGCTTCTGCGCGGCGCGACCCCGCCCTCCTCCCCGTCCTCCCTGCGCCCCTCGCTCGCTCCGCCCTAGGCCGCACCCTCCTTGCATGGCGATTGAGACGAGAGGCCCTCTCGCCTATCTCATGACCGTCCGCACTCGACCCGCGTCGATGTACCGTCTGCAGGACTTGTTGGGCGTCATTGGCGCGCGCGGTTGGGGCTGCTGCGCGGCGGGTCGGGAGGCTAGCTTGTCGCGGCGCCGCCTGCGACTCGAACGACCGGCCGTCGCAGCGGGCGCGCAGAGGAGCCGGACAGGAGCGTGTGCGGTGCCGAGGACGGGCTGTCTGTCGATGCTTCGCTGCCGGGGAGGTGATAAAGTGACGATTGATCAATGATTATCGCGGGGTCTGTCACTCTATTCGGCCAAGCCTTTGCTCTGCCCGCCATGCTAGTAGGAGGGCTGCTTGCTGCCTTCGACCGTCCACCCCGCCGCCTGTAGCTCCCCTCCTTCCCAGCTGGCTGCCTCAGACCGCATCCCGTCCCCTCTCCCGTCCCTCCTCCAGCAGCAGCAGCCGGCCATGGTCGCCCTCCTGCCCTCGGCCCGCCCCCGTCGGTCGCCCAGGCCCAGCCGCGCGCCGTCCTCGACGACCATCGCCGCCGCCGCCCTGTCGCTCCTCGCCCTCGCCAGCCTGCCGTCCGCCATGGGTGCGTCCTGACCCGCTGCGGTCTGCCTTGCCACATTGCCATCGCGCTTGCAGGCCGCCGTACCCCTCGTCTCCACCGACTGCGCACACAAGAGGTTGACCCTTGCCCGCTCTCTTTCTGTCGTCCTCCTGCCTGCCCCCCCCCCGCTCACCGCACGCGCCACCTCTCCCGCCTACGCACTCGACGACCCTTGGGCCTGATCGACGCTTGTCCCGCATCTTCACTCGCCCTTGGCTCCTCCTCTTGACCCATTCCGCACGCGCCTCTTCATCGCGTCTCTTGGCATCCCCTTTCGGCGCGTCGCCCCCCGGCTCTGCCACGCGCGCCCTCGGTTGGGCCTCCCTCCCTCTGCGCCGCAACTGCGTTCGCTGAGCCAGCCGACCACGAGCTGCGAAAACGCTTCCCGATCTCGACGAGCCCGGAGGACCTCGACGGGAAGACGTTCGACTTTGTCGTCGCTGGGTGCGTCCTCTCCGCTGGAGTGCAGAGCAGAAAGAGGGCGAGGACGAGCAGAGGAGGCGGGTGACGGATGCTGCAGCGTGCCCGCGCGCGTGGAGGGCCGCCATGTCCATTGGCGTGTGCACCCAGGCTGGATTCGTACTGATTTCGTGCCTCCCGTTACAATGCAGCGGTGGACTGGCTGGACTGGCCATTGCCGCGCGCCTTGCAGAGTACTCGAACCTGACGATCGCCGTCATTGAAGCCGGCAAGTCGGGCGATGAGGTCGAGGAACTGATTGACATCCCGGGCAACTCGTACCTGAACGGCCTGACTAAGACCGAGTACGACTGGGCGTACGAGACGGTCGCGCAGCCCGATGCGGGCGGGACGACCAAGCCCTGGCCGCGCGGCAAGGTCCTCGGCGGGAGCGGTGCCATCAACGGCATGTTCTGGTGCCGGGGCGACAAATCCGAGTACGACGCGTGGGCGCAGCTCAACCCGGACGGCGAGGTGCTCTGGAACGGCGACGAGGTGTTCAAGTACATCAACAAGGCCGAGAACTACTCTGCGCCGACGAGCGAGCAAATTGCCTACTCGGACGGCGGTGTCTTCGACGCGTCCGTCCACGGGACCGAGGGCAAGATTCAGGCGGGGTTCTCTGCCTACTGGTACACCGGCTACTCGCTCTGGATCCCGTCATGGGAGAGCCTCGGCTTTCCGTCCGTCGACGGCGCTGGCGGCACCAACCGCGGCGGCTCCATCACGCCCAGCACGCTCAACCCCAGCAACCAGACGCGCAGCGACAGCAAGGCCGGCTACATTGAGTGCGTCCTGTCTGCCTTCTCGAATACGCAATCTCGCAGCGGAGCTGACTTCGCTGCCTTTCACTCATGCTCGCCTGCGCAGCTGCCTGCCGCCGCTCGACAACCTCGTCATCTTGACTGGGTACCAGGTCACGTCGCTCGCCTTCAACGACACGTCGGCCAACAACACGTTTGCCAGCGGCGTCAACTTTGCCGCGTCCGCCGCCGGGCCGACGTACACGGTCAACGTCGCCAAGGAGGTCATCCTCTCTGGCGGGACGATCGGCTCGCCCCAGATCCTGCAGCTATCGGGCATCGGGCCCTTTGCGGCGCTGAAGAGCGCCGGCGTGCAGCAGATCATCGACCTGCCCGTCGGGTACAACCTGCAGGACCACACGTCCAACACCATGTACTGGACGACGCCGGCGGGCACCGCGACGTGGGGCACGCTCAGGGACAACCAGACGGTCAACGACACGAGCAAGGCCGCGTACGAAGCCGGCGACTACGCCAACTCGCAATGGACGTACGTCAACGAGGCCATCGGATACGTCGCGCTCAAGGACATCATGACCGACGCGGCTGCTTTTGCGCAGAACGCGACCGACTTCACCGGTGCGTTCAGTCTCCTCCCCTCTGCCTCTTTCGCCCACCCTCGAGACGCAGCTCGCTGACCCCGCCCATCCTCACTTTCGCACAGAGTACAACGTCGACCGCCTCGCGGCCAAGATGGACCTGTCGGACGCGCAGAAGAAGGGCCTGACGGCCATGTACAACATCACGAACGAGTGGATGAAGGGCGACGTTGGCCAGATGGAGATCCTCCTGACCGAGCTCGGCGGCGTCACCAACGGCCGCCAGACGGTCGGCATCCAGGCCGCTGCTCAGCAGTGCGTCTCGCTCGCCGCAGCCTGTAGTTCCTGATAGCCGTTGACAGTTTGCGTCCCATTGCAGCCCCTACACCCGCGGCACGGTCCTGATCAACTCGAAGGACGCCTTCACGGCACCGACGATCGACCCGGCCTACTACGGCCACGAGTACGACGTCGCCATCACGCTCGCCGCCCAGAACTGGGTGCGCACGCTCGCGGCCGCGACGCCGATGAACACGTACATGATCGACGAGACGTGGCCGGGCTCGGGCACGACGGGTGACGCGCTTGTCTCGTGGTTCAAGAGCAACGTCGCGACCGAGTACCACATCCTCGGTCCGCTCTCTCTCTTATTCTCCGCTCATCCCTCGGACCCGCGCTGACTCCCTCTCCCCGTTGGTCTGTCCGCAGGGACATGCTCGATGCTGCCGCGCGACATGGGCGGCGTCGTCGACACTAACCTCATCGTCTACGGCACCAAGAACGTGCGCGTCGTCGACTCGTCCGTCATGCCGCTCCAGGTGGCCGCGCATCTGATGGCGCCGACGTACGGCATCGCGGAGAAGGCGGCCGACCTCGTCAAGCAGAAGTACTGGGCCGTCGTCGAGGACGACACGTCGTCGTCGTCCGCGTCGATGACCGCCTCGGGCGCGCAGGGCTCCGGCTCGGCCGCGGCTGGTGCCGGCGCAGTCGCTGGCAACAGCAACGCGGCCGCCGCTGGCAAGAGCTCGCTCTCGTCGGGCGCCATCGGCGGCATCGTCGTTGGAGCCGTCGTCGCCGGTCTTGCCGCCCTCGGCTTCCTCGTGCGCCCCCCCCCCCCCCTTGCTTGCCTGCCTCCTTGCGCCGAATCCTAGTTGACCGCATTGCCCTCGTGCAGATCTTCGCCCTCGTGCGGCGACGCAGGGCAAAGAACGCGGCCGTCAACGAGAAGACCGGCTGGTACTCGCAGGCTGAGAACCCCGAGGACGACCCGTGGCACGACGGCGTCGCTCCCCCCAGCCACAGTGCGTCTCGCCTGCCGTTGTGAGCTCACTCCGGCCTCTCACAGCTGACCCTGCCTCTCCTGTATGCGCCTTTGCAGACATGCAGATGGCCGACCGCTCCGCCGCCGGCTCGCCTTCGGCCGCACCCTTCCTCGCGGGCGCCGCCGTCGACGCTGGCGGTGCTGGCGGTGGCGCCTACCGTGACCCGTACGACGGCCCGCAACCCGCGTTCGCCGCGACCGGTCATCGCGAGAGCTACAGCACTCTCGAGATGGCTGCCGCTGAGCCTATGGGCTTCGCGACGCCTGGCCCGGGCACGCCCGGGTACGGCAGCAGCGGCGTGCGTCCTTCTTCTTTTCTATCCTCTGTCCCTTGCTTCCAGCGCGGTTGCTGACGAGCAGCTTCCCTCGTCATCTGCAGCCGCAGACCCCGTACAGTGACGAGGGCTACTCCCAGGTCCGCCCTCACTAGACGGCCAAAGCTCCTTCCGCCAGCTCGATCCGCCGTCCATCTTCGGGCGTGCGGTTGTAGATCACCCCCCTTCGTCGTCATCGTTGCTCTCGCCCGAGCGCGCAAGACATTCTTTCTCCTTCCACTCTCCACTGTCTCGTACCACACTTCCTTCGCTTCAAACGCGCTTCTCTGTCTCTTGCCCATCGCTCTTGTTCTCGCCTGCCAGCTGAGCGACTGCCTGCCCTTCCTTCCCTCATCTCTAACTTCCGCTACACGTGTCTCGCTCGTTTTGAACGCTCTCAACACCCCGAATGGACGCCTTTGACTGTCGCGAACACTCATCCCTTCCCCCCCTGCCCCGCCTTGCATTGAGTTCTCCACCCTGCTTTATTCGATGCTACAAACATTCCACCTTGCGCATCCAGTTCGTTGACTGACCGTCTGACAGTCGTGCCGCTCATGCATAGAGATTGGTCTGGCGCGCCGGAAAGGCCGTGCGTTCCCCGGCCGTTTGAACCCCTGTTCAGAGCCTGTACTGACCTAAAACGCCTCCGGACGACCCCTCTTCTGCACCGCAGGTCCGCACCCTCCGCCCGGACTACGTCCAGGAGGAGTAGATGCAGCTCTCGCTCTCCATCATCGGCCTTGTACCGCCCCCCTACTTCATGCTGCCTTCGACCCTCAGCTGTCGGCCCTTTCTCTCCACCCAAAAATGTACACCTCCCTGATCGGCTCCTCTCCCCATTGTGCACGTTCTCTATCCATCGACCGTTGAGCCCGGATTCTGCACTGTCAAGCTGTCTCTGCGAGTCTACCCTTGGGGGGAGGCTGCTGCGCGAGGCAAGGGGAGACGTGACTGCTGCGCGCCCCGCTGCCACGCGTCGAGCCCAGCAGCTGCCGTCAGCGTTCCCAGAGCTAGCCCTGTCCGCCTTGCTGCATGCCGTCGGCGACCTTACGAGAGCGCCGACTGTCCAGCACGACGGAAGGCCAGGATCGCTGACACTAGCAGCAGGCAGACGCGTTTCTTCGGTGATCATCGTGCTGCGGTCGTATAAGGGACGGCCTGTATCGCGCTTCCTCCGACGCCCCTACACCATCCGACCACTCCATCCCTCCTCCCCTCCTTCCTCAAGCAGTCGTCTACTGCTCGCGCAGATTCACGTACCCCTCTTTCCACGTCGTTCAGGTCGACCCCCCTCCTGTCATGGCCTCCCCATCGCTCGCCGCTGCCAGCAGCAGCGCCTCAACGTCGGCTTCCTCCGCCCGTAGGACGCCTGTCCTCTTCATTTCGCACGGTGTGCGTTTTTCCTCTGCCTGGGTGCTTGCTGAGTAAGCGCTGACTCGGCAGCATCAAACTCTCTCCAGGGTCCGCCTACCCTCTTTGACACGGAGCACGGCGGTCACCAGCAATGGATCAAGACGGGCGATACGATCCGCCAGGTGCACGACGACCTCAAGGCGCAGGACGGCACGGGGCTCAAGGGCATCCTGATCATCAGCGCGCATTGGGAGTCGAAGTCTGACAAGGTCCAGAGTGCGTCCTCCGGTTTGCCTTCTCCACAAGGGCTCGGTTAAGATGTCATGCTGACATGCTGACATGCTGCACCCACCCTTGCCCCTCCCCTCATCCGCGCAGTCCCCCTCAAGCAGGCGGCCATCCTCTACGACTACGGATCGCTCCCGGACAAGTATTTCGAACTCGACTTCCCGCACGCGCACCTTGGCGCTGATGGCATCGCAGCGGTCGGGTCGGCGTTGAGTGCGGCGGGCGTTGAGTGGGAGAGCCTGCCCGAGGGACGAGGTTTGGATCACGGCGCTTGGCGTACGTCGTTCATCTCCTGGCCATATTGACGCGTCGCGGAGGAGCTGAAGAAGCATGCCCTCCTACGTTGCAGTGCCCGCCAAGGTCATGTTCCCCGGCCCTTCCCTCCCGCCGGCGCCCATTCTCCAGATCTCGCTCCCCCCTGCAGACCGCGCAAGTCAGCTTGAGCGGTCTCTCGCTCTCGGTCGCGCCCTTGCACCTCTTCGCTCGCAAGGCTACCTCGTCCTCGGCTCGGGCCAGGTCGTGCACAACCTCCGAGACTGGTTCAACCGGCCAGGCGCGCTGCCGCGCGACGCATGGGGTTACGGCGCGCCGTTCTTGCGCAGGGTGGGCGAGTGGGTGCGCACGGCTCGAAGGAGCGACGACGAGGTGCGCGAGGTGCGCCGCTGGGCCGACTTTGACCTCGCCGTGCCGGAGGACGACCACTTCTCGCCGCTGCTCGCGTCCATCGGGGCGGGCGCGGT
Organism: Cystofilobasidium ferigula; assembly: GCA_014825675.1. Taxonomy (NCBI): domain Eukaryota; kingdom Fungi; phylum Basidiomycota; class Tremellomycetes; order Cystofilobasidiales; family Cystofilobasidiaceae; genus Cystofilobasidium; species Cystofilobasidium ferigula. The sequence goes on from MVAM01000135.1 coordinate 34,964, forward strand.
GGACGGCGCGAAGGCCGTTGTCGACTACGAGCTGGACGAGGGGGCGATGGGCTGGGGCTTCTACCACTGGGACTGATCTCCATGTGCCCTACTCATGGACTGCACCTTCATTAGACGTCTGACTGTCGTCAGGTCGCCGACGGCATGCAGCAAGGCGGACAGGGCTAGCTCTGGGAACGCTGACGGCAGCTGCTGCGCTCGACGCTGCGTGGCGGCAAGGCAGAAGCCACCACGTCTCCCCTTGCCTCGTTCGGCAGCCTTCCCCCAAGGTCGGACTCGCAGCGACAGCTTGAGTGCAGAATCCGGGCTCAACGGTCGATGGATAGAGAACGTGCACAATGGGGAGAGGAGCCGATCAGGGAGGTGTACATTTTTGGGTGGAGAGAAAGGGCCGACAGCTGAGGGTCGAAGGCAGCATGAAGTAGGGGGGCGGTACAAGGCCGATGATGGAGAGCGAGAGCTGCATCTACTCCTCCTGGACGTAGTCCGGGCGGAGGGTGCGGACCTGCGGTGCAGAAGAGGGGTCGTCCGGAGGCGTTTTAGGTCAGTACAGGCTCTGAACAGGGGTTCAAACAGTCAGGGAACGCACAGCCTTGCCGGCACGCCAGATCTCCTGGTTGTTGATCACGTCAAGCTCCTTCTGGAGGTCCTCGCGGTACGTCTTCCTGCCGTTGAACTCGAGCGAGCGGCGGGTCTCGGAGCCGTCCTTGCAGGCCTTGTAGAGGTCGCGGAAGACGGGGAGGTTGGCGGCCTCGAACTTGGGCGCCCAGTCGAGCGCACCACGGCGGGCCGTCGTCGAGCAGGCGTTGTACATGTAGTCCATGCCGTACTTGCCAATGAGGGGGAAGAGGGACTGGGTGGCCTCCTCGACAGTCTCGTTGAAAGCCTCGGACGGCGAGTGGCCGTTCTCACGCAGAACCTGGTACTGGGCGAGGAACATGCCCTGGATGCCGCCCATGAGCTGCAGAGCGCGAAAAGGGTACCAGACGTCAGCGGCAGATCCAGCAAGAAGGGGTGGGAGAGGGAGCGAAGGGAAGAAGATGCGACGAGGTGAGGAAAAAAAGGGGGCAGGAGGACGTACGACACCACGCTCTCCGTAAAGGTCAGAGTAGACCTCCTTCTCAAAGGTGGTCTCGTACATGTAGCCGGCACCGACGGCGACACCGATGGCAGAAGCGCGCTCGAGGGCCTTGCCGGTAACGTCCTGGTGGACGGCGATCGAGGCGTTGATACCGCGGCCCTCCTTGAAGAGCGTGCGGACGGTGCGACCCGAACCCTTGGGGGCGACGAGGATGACGTCGACGTCAGGGGGGCAGACGACACCGGTCTGAAGGGAGGCGGAAAACGGTGTGAAGAGTCAGTCCTCGGCGCCAACTACGGCAATTTCGAGGGAGGCAACGCACGTCCTCCTTGTAGACGACGGAGAAGCCGTGCGAGAAGTAGAGGGTCTTGCCCTTGGTGATGAGGGGGGCAATCTGGTTCCAGGTCTGCGACTGGGCGGCGTCAGAGAGGAGGTTCATGATGACGGTTCCGCGGTTGATGGCCTCCTCGATGGGGAAGAGGTTCTCTCCGGGGACCCAGCCGTCCTCCATGGCCTGGCGCCAGCTGTGAGATTGCCATCAAGAGGTGATCAGCACTGAAAGCTCGCCCAAGGGAGTAGCAGGCAAAGGGCAAAGACTTACGACTCGCCGTTCTCACGGACACCGACGATGACCTTGATGCCGTTGTCGCGGGCGTTGAGGCCCTGTCCGTGGCCCTGCGAACCGTAACCAATGAGGGCGAGGGTGTCGTCCTTGAGGTACCTGTGCAACACAGACGGGAGTTGGTGAGCTTCCTTGGGCCGAAAAGCGGGTGCCCGGTGGGAAAAAGCCCACCGGGTGAGCAATGGCCCAAGGGACGCACTCCTGGAGCTTGGGGAGAGGCCAGTCGGCACGCTCGTAGACGACCTCCTTGGTACCGGCGAAGTCGATGGTCTTGATGCCTCGCTGTCGTGACCCGAGGGTGGGTATTGGGAAAAAGGACGGATTGCCAAGTCGTGATGAGGCGCGCGCAGGAGAGGGAAAAGATGGGGATAGCGAGATGTCACCGAAGTCAGCGCTGCATTCTGGGGCAGCTGTCGACAGCTAGGCATGCTCCCGGAGAGCTTAGTTGAAGCCAGGCGAGGGCCCAGCTCCTGCGGAGCTCTCCAGGGGCGAGGAGGGAAGGGTGGGTGAGGGCTGAACGAACCTGGAGCTTGGGGGCGGCAGTCGCAGCGCGGACGGCGGTAACGGCGGCCGGGCGGGCGGCGAGGACGGTCGAGAAGGACCGGGCGGCGGCGGCCTGCTTGAGGGCCTGGCGGGCGATGGAGCGAGGGGCAGCCATGGTGGGACGACGGGTGAAGAGCGGGTTGTGGTTGGCGGGTTGTCGGCAGGCTGGAAGGCTCGCAACTTGACTCCCTTGCCGGCGCAAAAAGGGTCCAGGCCCGACGAGCCCGACGGGCGGCAAGTGCACCTGCTCGCGACGCCAAAGACTCATCGCCGCCATCGGTTCTCCTCGTCCGACGACTGCACCGGGCCAGCTCGTCCGATCACCGCGGCACTGCCTCGACCCGCCGCTCGCTCACGACACATGGTCGAGTCAGACGAGGCCAGCTCGCCGAGTCAAGGCAAGTCGTTCATAAGTATTGGCGAGAGAAGGGGGGGGGGGGGGGGGGACCTGCGCCCGTTCCTCGGCCGAACGGCGCAACACACACGCAAGTGACACGGTAGCGAGCGAACGCAACCGACGAGCGCGACGCCATCCCACACGCAGCCGCTTGTTCCTGCAAACACCCTTCCCTCTTGCGAGGGAAGGCGGAGGATCGAAAGCGGCCTTTGTGTCGGCGGGTGCCGTTGTCGGTGGTGCTCCCTGCGAGCGCACGTGCGAGTGCGCCAAACGAGGTAGAGGGTGAGGCGAGGAAAAGGAGGTAGAGGGTGAAGTCGAAAGGATGACTGATGTGGGAAGGGCTACAGAGAGGTGGGGGGTTGCGAGATGTGACATAGGGACAGGGTGGAGATGTGGCCGGAGTGAAGAGGGAAGGTCGTGGCTGCAGCGAGGAGGCGATGTCAGCGCCGAGAGCAAATCGAGTGTCTGAACCAATGGCCGACTCACAAGCAGAGGCCCGAAAGAGTCAGGGGAACGGACGAGAAAGAAACCATCAAGCGCCTACCAGGCACTCCCCGAGGAGCACCCAGTCGACGCCGCCGTCGGTCGCGCCGCCGCCATCTAGCAGCACCCGACGCTCCTCGGGCTGCCCATGCCGCCCATCCCGAGCTCGCCAAACTCGTGCTTGACGAGGCTCATCTTGTCCGTCGTCCCGGGGCCCGGGCTCGATGCGCCGGGTGTCGACAGCCCCGGCTGACGCTGCATCAGGTCCGAAAGGCAGTTGAGGCCGAGTGCGCCGAGTTGGAGGGGCGAGATCGGGCGCTTGGGGCCCTTGAGAGACGAGGCCGAGCCGGTGCGGGTGAGGGTCGGCGGCGGGCGTGGCGAGGCGAGGTACGAGCTCGACGGAAGGGCCGAAGTGCTGCTGCTGGTACTGATGCTGGTGGTGGCCGACGGACCAGCCGCTGCCGTTCCCGCAAAGACCCGCTTGAGGTGGCGCGACCCCCTGCCCAACGCCGAGCGGGACGACCGGCCCCTGCTCGCTGCCGCGGCAGCCGAGTTGGAGAACTCGTTCGACTGCGTCTTGGGGACGGACGTCGCCGACGTCGAGCGCGAGAGGTGCGTCGGCGTGCCAGGGCGCGGGGAGGGCGACTTGGGCAACGCCGAAGGCCGCGGCGAGCCCGGCGTCGAGAGCAGAAGCCAAGGCAGCGTGCGGGGCGACGCCGGCGGTGAGACCTGCATCGGCGAGCCAGGGCGGGATGAGGTCCTGCGCAGCAAGGCCGGGAGGGGGCGGCCCATCGATGGCTGGTACGTGTGGTAGACGGGCAGTGTGGATGCCGACGGAAGCGAGGAGGTCGTCGAGGTCGTTGAAGCGGCCGAGAGGGTCGACGAGGGAGGAAGAGGAGGCGACGAGACCCGCTGCTGGGGTAGGGTGGACCATCGTGCTGATGGCGTAGTGCTCGTCTGGACATCTTCCTCACCTGTCTTGTTGCTGCAGCCGTTGATTCCGACCGACGACGGCTTGCCGGTAGCATGAGCGTGAGCGCCGGTGGTGAAAGTGCTGGCTGACGAGATGGATCCGTACGAGTCGTCCGACATCGAGCCCGAATCGCGACGAGCGAGTGGGGAGACGGCCGGGTCCGACGCGAACTGGAAGTCGGCGAGCGGATTCTCGTCCGCCGTCGCGAACGAGTTCAGGAAAGCGTTGTAGTCGGGCGAGATAGGGCGGGGCGACATCGCGGGAAGGGGCGCGAGGTCAAATTCGGGCGTGACGAAGGTCGAGTTGAAGGGGGGAGGGACGGAGAAGGTGAAGTCGCCCGTTGTCGGCACGAGGCCTTCCATTTGCAACGTCGACGACGACGGGAAGTCGAGCTCCAGCGGGGAAGCCGGGTGCGCGTAGTCGGCTGGGGGTGTACCAACGGACGACAGAGGCTGGTTGATGGGCGCGCAGGCAACGATCTGCTCGGCGAAGGCGAACTCCTCCGGCGAGAAGGAACCGTACGCGGCCGGCGAGCCGGCGTTCTCGTTTGATGGGGGTGCTTGGGGAGCGTCAGGGCTGACGAGGCCACCCATCGACAAGGGCTGGACGACGCTGCCTGGAGCAGCAGGCGCTTGGCCCATCATGCGCACAAGCCCGCGCACGAGCTCCTCGAGCTTGCCGACGCGTGACCGCAGCTCGGCGTTCTCGCGCTCGAGCTCGAGCCTCCGCGACGAGGCCTCGTTCGTCGGTGGTGTGGGTAGAAGGGTTGTTAGGGGCGAAGGACCATTCCTGGAAGTGGAGGCGGTCGGCGGAGTCATGGCCGAGGCCGAGGACGGCGCAGTGCTGTTACTGCTGCTGCCACTGCTGGCGGTGGCGGAGGGAGCATTGCCCTTGCGTGCTTCGGCCAGCTGAGCCTCGAGGTCTGCGACCCGGGACTCGAGCTCATTCTGGTGATTCTTCTTTGCGTCACGCGAGCGCTGGGCCGATTCTCGATTGCCTGGCAAGGTATAAAGGGGAGGAGCGAGCGTGAAGCGCACAGTCAGCAAGCAAGTCACGCCAGCGGGAACCAGAACGCAACGGAGACAATGGCAAGAGGGAAGAACGCACGTAGAACACGAGCACGGCGACGAGACTCGCTCCTGCAGAGGGTAAAGGGAGGAAGATGGGGCAGACGGGCGATCCGGGCATCGGTCAGCTTTGGAGCCGCGCGTTCCCCCCCTCTCAAGCGAGCGAGCGAGACGTACAGACTGATCCCTGGCTCGTTGACGTCTCCTGGTCCTGTGCCAGTGCCAATGAGCTCGCCCACGCCTCCGCCGACGCCGCCGTGGCCCTGCTGTGTAGGACGTAAGCCGCTGGTGCTGGCGGAGGGTGCTCCACCGGCGACGGCGGGGACGGCGCTGGCAGGCGGCGGGAAGCGGCTGCCGCTGGCGGCAGACGAGGAGGCGGCGGACGGTGCGGGCGAGGGCGGGACCTGCGGACGATCTGACGAGACGGACGACTTGCGCTTCTTGCTTGGCGGCGGCGGGTGCTGCTGCATCGGACTGGGAGGTATGCTGGATGGGAGGGTGGGCGTTGTTGATCGGTTGAGAGGAGCAAGTTGCGCTGTGCCACTCCGATTCGATTGACGAGTACACTGCAAACCGATTTCATCTTCGATCGGCTTCCATCCATCCACCGCGACGGTCATGCTCACCCACTTCGACGCCGACTCTTTCGCAACGTCAAGGTTGAACAACTGGACTGACGGCTGAGCTCCTGGCTGACATACACCGTCAAGGCGTCTCGGAACTGGCGGGTCTCACGTCCGCGCGCAACTGGGTCTCCTCGCCCCTGCGCTTCTCACCTTCTTCCTCGGCACCCACATCACAATCGTTGCACCTCGATACTACACTTTCCAGGCGTAGATCTTCCCCGTGACCGCGCTGCGCTCTACTTCGCGACGTGCCTGGCGTTCGGCTGTCTTCTTCGTCGCGACGTTCTGTGCGCACGGCGAGGTGTGCAAGCGGAATGAGGAGGAAGCGCGCTTGGCTGTACAGTAGATTCAAGAAGCCCTAACCGTGCTCATCCAAAGGTACTACGTCAGCACATGTGCCGTATGTCGCCGCTCTGCGAGAAAGAGTGCAATGTTCTTGTGGGGTCCGGTTGCGAGACGACGTGCAGCTGTCCTCGGCTCCGCGCAGTCGGTCGGCGTTCTCATGAAGCAGCTCGACCTGCATCCCCCCGCCTTCCTCCTTCGGCACTCCGTGCCCAACACGCCCTCTGCCCTTTTCATTCTCCGTGTCAGGACACAGCTGCATCGTAGCCATGTCCGACATCCGAGCTGCGGCTTAGTCCCACCGCCACTTCTGCTCACGCAACGGTTCCCAGCGCGCACGCGGGAGCCCCAGGCACCAACGCCCGGTCGTAGCAGCGGCCGAGCAGGATGACGCCCTATAGGCTGCGGTGGGTCGCAAAGGATGGCAGGTCGCGCTGAACATCCACTACAGGTCATGACTTCAGGTGAGTCGAGCTTGTGGTTTTGAGGGAGAGGCGCGGTCGAAAGGTCGTGCTCAACTCGAGTGACGAGGTTTAGAGGGACGAGCAAACTGCCCGCTTGCCGTTCTTTCTCGACGTGCCGCCCGTCGGCGTCCTCCATGGCCGCTAGGTGCTGACCTGATTGACCCTGCCATCTGGATTGTACAGTTCTCAACCGCCCTTCTTCGACGTCCTCCGAGCAGACGATGGCGTTGCGCGACACGCCTGCGGAGGCGCCCGACACGCTCGCCGACAGCGAGAAGCGACCACAGCAGCAGCACGACGTCGAGAAGCAAAGTGACGGACGCTCGCCGGGTGAGAAGGGCTTGCTCTGGGACATGGTGTTCATCGCGACGGTCGTGAGCGGCCAGCTGATGGGTGTGCGTCCCCTGTCCTTCTAGTTCAGCGCGCCAGCGACCTAAGCTAACACTCGTGCTACTGCCGCCATGCCTCAGCAAGGTCAAAGTGCGTCGCTCTCTCACGAATGCGCTGCTCAATCTACTTGCTGACGGTGGCTGTAGTCGGTACGGTGATGATCCCGGCTGAATTACTCGGCGAGTGGCTTGGGACGACCGACCATGGCCAATTCTCGTGGTTCTCCGGTGCGCCTTCTTCAATCCCAGACGCTCTAGCCCGCTACCCTGACGCCCCACCTGGATCACAGCGAGCTACACCCTCACCCTTGGCTTATTCGTCATCGTCGGCGGCGCCCTGGGCGACATCATGTGGGTTGATCAGCTTCATTCGCGCGCACTACGTGACCTGACGTCCTTACCTTGCCCGACAGATCCCCGAAAGTCTGCTTCGTTCTCGGCTACGCCATCATGGCCATCCTCAACATTGCTACCGGCTTCTGCAAGTCGTACATCCCTTTCGACATCTGCCGTGGACTGTGCGGGATCGGCGGCGCGCTCGTGACACCGAACGCAGCAGCGCTGCTCGGAAAGCAGTATCCTGCGCACACCATCAAGCGAACTGTCGGGTTCGCCGTGCTCGGCGCACTCGCTCCTATCGGCTTCAACATCGGCGCTGTGTTCTCGAGTCTGATCGGGATCAAGATCGGTGCAGACTGGATCTTCTGGATAACGTGCGTCCGCTTCCTCGCGTGTCATCGAGCAGCTCGCTGACCGACTTCAAACACAGGGCTATCGCGTGCGCCGTCTTTGGTTTGCTCGGCCAGACTATTTTGCCCAGCGGTGGCGGCGACCTCTCGCGCTCGTTTGACTACGGCGGCGCCATTCTCGGCACGGTCGGCATGGTCCTCTTTAACTTCGCTTGGAAGTGCGCCCGTCCATCCCTCTTTTCAAGCACACGGTGCTGATGGTTATTTTTTCGCAGCCAAGGGCCGCTCGTCGGCTGGGATACGCCCTACGTTTACGCGCTCATGATCGTCGGCCTGCTTTTCCTTGGCGCTTTCGTTGCCTGGGAGGGGCGCATGGGTGAGGAAGGACTTGTGCCGCTCAGCGTCTTTACGAAGGAGGTCCTGCTCGTCCTTCTCGCGCTCTGGTGGGGCTGGATGAGGTTCGTCCTCGCGCCCTTCGTCCCCCTTGCGCATGATGCTAAGAACCAGCTGCTGTGACCTTGCGCACTGCAGCTTTGGCACCTTCCTGTTTTACACGTCGTCCTTCATTCGTGATATCCGAGGCTTCCACCAGCCCCTTGTCATCGCCGCCCAGATGGTCCCCCTCGTGCCGTTCGGTGCAGCCGCCGCTCTGGCTGTCATCTACCTCTTCCCGCGCGTGCACGGACACTGGATCCTAGCAGCCGCCCTGTTCGCGTTCTTCCTCGGAAACCTCCTCATGAGTGTCACGCCGAGGGAGCAGTCGTTCTGGGCCATGATCTTCCCCGCAGAAGTCCTCGTCGTCTTCGGCCCTGGTGGGTTCCTGTCCGATCTTCGTCGCGCAATCGACGCCTGATCCATTACTCGCACCGCAGACTTGAGTTATGCCTCTGGCGCACTCATCATTTCCAACTCGGTCGACCACTCGCTGCAGGGCGTCGCGGCTGGCCTCACACTGTTGATCGTCAACTACAGCATGTCCATTGGTCAGTCCTGCTTCTCTCCCCCTTCGTCTGCATGTGCTGACGGGTACATCTCGCACGAACGCAGGCCTAGGCATGTCGGGCACCATCGAGCGCTACGTCGCAGACGGCGACACGCTCAAGGGCTATCACGCCGCCTTCTACTTTGCGACGTGCCTGGCCTTCGTCGGCTTCCTCCTCGTCGTGACGTTTGTGCGCACGACCAGGGGATCCCCCGAGTAGTTCTAGCAGCAAGTCCCCCGACCAATGCAGCGCGCTTTGTTCGTGTGCGTTTTGGCTCGACCGCTGCCTTAGTCTTCGGTGAATTCTCACTTTAGACCCACGCTTTGCCTGCCTTCGACTGACTTTTGTATTCTCTCTCCTGCAGTTGCATCTCATAGACGTCTACAATGCACAGTGCATCATATCGCTCTTCCTTTGTCGCTGGCAGGCCGATCTCTTCGGAGGAACGCCTCGCGCGGACGTGCCTGACCGTTAATCCGATCCCTCGCCTATGCTCGGCCCCCTTTACCAATTCACTTCGCAAATCCCCCGGCGGCCTTGCAGACCTTCTTCTAGCCCCCCCCCCCCCCCCCCCCCCCCCCCCCCCCCCCCCCCCCCCCCCCCCCCCCCCCCTCCCCCCCCCCCCCCCCCCTCTCCCCCCCCCCCTCCCCCCCTCCCCCCCTTCCCCCCCCCCCACAACAACACTTATCCCCTCTACCCCCCCCCCCCCCC
>MVAM01000136.1:0-44298 GCA_014825675.1 Cystofilobasidium ferigula
CAAGACGTACTCGCTCAAACACGTCATCCCGGAGGGCTTCACGACGATCCACTTCTTCGGCGACAAGACGTACAAGGTGCGCTCCTTCTGCCCCCCCCCCCCCCCCCCATTTCCCCCCCCCCCCCCCCCTACGGCGCTGGTCGATTGTCGCGTCTAAGTGGAACTGAGTCAAGTTGGGCCGCAGCGGGAGGTTCGCCGTCCGGCCGATGAACGCGACTTCCTTGAGGTACTCGGGGACAGAAGGGCCGACGATGTCAAGTAGTGGTATGAAGCCCTCGAGCGGCGCACGAGTGAGACAGGCGAGTGCCGCCTAGGTAGAGTTGAAGATAACCTGTGCAGGTGTCAGCGCGCGGAGCGCGGACTAGGAAGACAGGACGCACCCTCTCAAAGCGTGTGAGCTCGACATCTCTCTCCACCTCGACGGCCCTACCGCCAGCGCGGATGATTCCGACCACCGCCTCAAGTAAAGACGTCTGAGTGGGCATCTCCCGGGGCAGCCAGGCAAGGGAGCTGGTGTTGGCGGAAAGAGAGCGCTCGTAGGAGTTGGACGCCCACCATCAGGCACTCGGCGTCGTCCAGCACTAGATCATCTCGATCGTTGACGATGCTTAGAAGGGTACAAAGAAATAAGTGGAAGAGTGTGAAGAAAAAGGGCAAGGTCACTGGACGACGCACTTGCAAGTAATATGATAGACGGTGGACAGGACAGATGCGCCGACGTTGCGTTTTGCCTTGCACAGGCGGTCCTCGATGCCAATCCCGTTCTGCAGTTGGACCGTCTAAGTTCAGCGCCGGGTTCCTGATGCACGTCAAAGTGGGACGCACCTAAATGAGAAAGAACGTCCGTGTCTGGCGCGCATCGACGATGATCGGCTTGAGCAGTACTTCGCCGGGCTGAGCGTCTGGCAAGGCGCCTTTGTTCGTGACAACGACAACGAGCTAGTTCATGTCGGCCGTCTCCTCGACGGAGTGGTCGACTGTTGTGTTCAGGCTAGGGTCAGCGGCTTGTGCTTGAGTCAAAGAGGTCCGAGCGCAGCAGAAACCAGACGAACGTCGGTACGGGCGGTAGCTCTCGACAACACCCCATTTCCCCCTCGCGTCGAGCTTGATTCATTCTTGCTTAGGAGGTCAAGGTCGGACCTGGCGGCGACTGTCACCGGGAATTTGCCTCCCTGCCGGCAAGGAGAAAGCGAGGTCAGCGATGGACGTGCCGAAGTCGCGCAGCGGGACACACCTTCTCATGTATCTACGGGTAGACGACGCCGACTGCGCCGAGCACGACAGGCAGGATGTCGGCGACCTTCTCTTCTGCTGTCATCGCTGCTGGAGGCAATTGGATGTTGTTCGACGAGAGCAGCTATTGAATTCGGCTCAGGATCGATCCGACCGATTCAGCCAACTCGCCCTGACGCCAGACGACTACCTACACCTTTCCACTGCACCATCAGCCAGCATCGCTGGGAGCCTCAAGAGTTGCTGCTGCCCTTCACCTGACTGGGGAAAGCGACGTCGAGATCAGCATGCCGTTCTCAGGCTCGAAGCTTAACCTGTACGTTGTCACTGGTCCTGCAGCTGTCCGCGTACATACTGACCTCGACCCTTGCCCTCCCCGTCCTCCCTTCACATTCGCCTACGCCACAGGAAGGATACTCCGTCCGAGCGACAGCGCAAGGAAGACAAGGCCTACAGGCGCGCTGTCCGCCAAGCCCGTCGAGAAGCGCGGCACGGCCGTGCCCGCTCGTCGAGCCCTAAGGCGCCGCCGTCGTCTGCCCGACGGCGCGCGTCGCCTTCCCTCTCGCCTGGTCCGCGGCCGCCACCGCCTTCGACGAGCCGGACGCCCGAGACCGAGTTTGAGGAGCACCTGCGGTACCTCGCCTCGCTCGATCAGGGCCCGCACGCTGCGTTCGACGCGTTCGACTACGGCGACAGCGGCTCCGGCGTCGGTTGGGGCGACGCGCCGTACACCGGTGCGCAGCGGCTGCCGACGCGCTGGTCGAGCAGGCGGCAAGAGGACAACGTCTGGGACGACCCGCTTCTGCGCGAGCCCGGCGGGCTCGACGACGAGAGCTACGCAGAGTCGATCAGGCAAGGCATGTGGGAGCGCAAGAACCCGGGCGAGAAGGCCCGCCGGGAGCGGCTCGGCGAAGAGGCGGAGCGGACGAAGCGCAGACTTGAGGAGGCCAAGCGCGAGGGGGACAGACTCGAGCGCGAGCGTATAAAGGAGCTCGAGCGGCGCAAGGGGGAAAAGAGCGAGGCGCGCCAGCGCGAGGAGCGCACCGACTACGAGCGCAGGTGGGCCGAGCTCGCTGCCCTCGCTGCACCCGGCGGAGGCTCGGACTTAGCGGGGAAGGGTAAGACGCGAGAGATCGGGTTTGTCGACGTCCCGTGGCCTGTCTACTCGACCGCCAGCGGCATCCGCGACGGCAAGCGCAGGCGCGGCGAGGAGCGCGCGGGGGTCGACTGGATGACTGTCCTCGCTGTGCGCGACTTCCTCCTCCCCGCCGCCGTGCTCGCAACGCTCGGAGACGACGAGCGCAGAAAGAAGCGGAAGGACATCCTGCGCGATGCCATCAGGCGGTGCGTCGATTCGCCCTTCACCTCCGTTTGGCGCGCAGCAGGCTCACACCTTCGCCGCTTCTTCGCAGGTACCATCCGGACAAGTTTACACGCTACCTGGCGCTGGTCCCTGACGGGCCAGAGCGCGCGCGCGTCAAGGCGGGCGTGGACCAAGTCGCACGCGTTATTGGCGACCTTATGAGCGAGGCCGGGTGATCCGATGCTTTCTGCCCGAGAAGACCAGCCATGTCCACCAGCGTTAGCCCGCTGGCCGCTTGCTCGCATCTCTTCCGCCTTTCGCGCCTCCCGTAGTGCAGGTTTTGTTGCTCGTCATTGCGATCAGTCCTCATCCCTGCAAGAGCGCATGGCAAGAGCGAAGCTATTAGCTTCTCACCCGCACGACAAGAGACAGCGAGACAAAGCATGGTGAGGGACGCACGGCGGCTCCTTGCGCATGTACGCGTCTATTGCGGTCGAGAAGGCGGCGAAACCACCGCCGCCCAAGACGACCGAGCGCGGCCCACCGCCTGCCTGGAACGCGAGGATGCCGCCCGCGAGCAGGCCACCGATCGCCGAGTTCCACAGGTCGTTCTTGGCGCGGTACTAGAGGTCATCCGTCGAGTATGCGCACCAAAGTCAGTCACAAATTCAAAGCAGCAGCGCCAGGGGAGGCTCCCAAGGGGTGGAAGGGAACGCACGCCCTCGACACAGCACTCAACACCCGCAAACACCATCCCGACCTTGCCGAACCCTTTGCCTGACGAGACCATCTTGCTTCCCATGTCCTTGAAGGCGAGCCGTGTCTGCTGCATGGTGGAGATCTGGACGTTGGCTCGGTTGAGCGGGTCCTCGTACTGGAACGACGTCGACATGAGGGAGAAGAACGCGCCGAGGCCGAAGCTGCCGACCGGCGACCCTCAGACCGTCAGACCTAAACTCACCAGTGGATGGAGAAGCAGAGAACGCACCCCATGACACCTGCCATGCTCGACTTGAACACACACGACTCCATGCCGTACCCCATGTACTTCGAGAAGAGCTTCATTTGGCGCGCCTGGTCAATCTCCTCCTGCGTCGTGCCAGGCGGGACGGGCTCTGCACAGACCGGCGAAGAAGGTGAGCATGTGCAGGAAGAGCAACGCAGAGCGATACGGCCGCACCGTGCCCGTCTGGGAATATCGGAGGGAGCAGCTGCGACATGGCGGCTGCGAGCGGACGGGCAGCGGTGAGAGGGCGAGGGTGGGCTGAACGCGACTAGCGGGTGAAGGTCGAAGCGGCAAGCGACGGGAGGAGCTGGAGTGTTTGACGCTCGAGTGCGACGAGCCGGACGGATGCCTAATTAGGGCGAGCAAGGAGGAGGTCGGTAATGCAGGGATCGTTGTCGGCGAAGGCTGAGGGAGCGGTGCGCGCGCGCGCGCTGGCCGGATGGATGGGTTCCCATCTGGGCTTCGTCCAACCGAGGATTTCACCGGCCGGCGCCGGTAGCCGTCGCTCCGCCGATGGCGCAGACAGCAGCCGGCACGCTCCCACTTCCTTCGAACGATGCCTGTCTTCTTCAAGCCGGTTAGCCAGGCAAGCGTCGCCCCGCCGCCCGTCAAGTCGCTCAAGCGAGCGTCGGTCGCGTCCTCCGTCAACTCGGAGACGGCCGCAGCGTCAAGCGTCGCACCTCCCGCTGCTGCTGCTGCTGCTGCTCCTCCTCCTCCGACGGCACCTCCTCCGGACGCACCGATCGGCGTGCTCGACCTTCCCGTCGAGATCCTCTCCCACATCCTCAGCTACCTTCCGCTCGCGACCCTCGTCCAGCTCGCGCTCGACGTCCCGTTCGTGCACTCGCTGTGCGCCTCGCCGATCCTTCAGCCGTGGTCGCCGGCGGTGGCCGATGCCCTCGCCTCGCCCGAGGTCTACCCATCCACTCTCGCTCAGCTCGGGACCTACCCGTTCGTCCCGCCCAAGGTCATCGTCGAGATCCTCGTCCGCGCCAGGCCCGACTGGGTGCTGTTCGAGTTCGAGGTCCCGGTCGGGCTGGGCGAGGACGTTTGGCAAGACATCTGCCGGCGACGATTCCTGCCAGGCTGGCTGGGCAAGGAGTGGAAGCGCAACCTGTCGTGGCGAGCGTTGTACCTCCGGTGAGTATCTTGCTTCTCGGACTGTTGTATCCTGGGCGTTGAGTTGACGCCCCTGTCGTCTGTCGTCGTTCACAGGACGCTCAATCGCATCTCGCATCGCGCACGGACGTCGTGCGCCATCGACGAGCCCTTTTCGCGCTTCATCGTCCTCGAGCGCCGAGGTACGGCAACTATCAATCGCCTCCGTACCGCGACCTTCAATCCGTTCGAGGCCTATGACAGCATCACGTCCTCGGTGAGTCATCGACGCTCCTGCACACCTCGGGTTGCGCGCAGCAGCCGCACTGACCCCCGACTCCTTTTGGCTGCGTCACACCCCGCTTTGCCCCTTCGCCGCCGCAGTCTCACCAGGCTCCGCCCCAATCAACCGTCCGCCCCGTCTTGCGTCTGACGGACTGCACGGTGTACGCGATGGGCGTACTCGACCGGCCGACGTCGGTGTTCGTCAACCACAATGCGTTCGACTTTCTGCACCCGCCGCTTGTCTTGCGCGAGGTGCGGGCGGCGGAGGGAAAGCAAGCGCGAGACATCTCTGCGGCGGCTGGGTTGGAGACGAAGGAGGGCAAAGGGAAAGGGAAGATGAGGGAGCGCGCATTCTCGGAGGGCGGGGCGGGGCTGCTCGACAGGGACGGCGATTCAGGGCGCGTCGGGCGGTCGATCGCCTGGAACACACCTACCGCTTCTTCTGCGTCATCTCGCCCACCGCCTCCTTTCCACGCGGCAACTTACACCAACGGCAACAGCGGCGGCGCAGGCACGGGCGGTCAGGACCGGCGGTCCCGAGTGCTGATCGATAGGGACGACTCGCCCTCCCCGTCCTCCTCCGGTCAGACCCGGCGCGCATTCAGTATCCCCCTCTCGCGTACGCTTTCCGGCGGCAAGTCGTCGGCGTCCGGCAGCGGCGGAGGCTCAAGCAGCTGGCGCGAGTCGTCGAGCTTCCTTTCGTCCGCCTCGTCCTCCCTGGGCTCGATGTTCCGTCCGCGGGCGTCACGCGAGCCTTCGTTCTCGGCTGACGCTGGTGGGACGGGGGGCAAAAACGTCTGGATCGCCTCTGCCGCGCCGCCGCCGCTGCTGCTCGACTTGTCGCCCGTCCCGAGTGCGGCAAGCTCGCCCAGGTCCGGCGCGCTTCGCCTGCCGGCGAGGGACCGGAGCGCAGATTCGAGCGGGCGCAACACGCCCAACAGGCCGAGCACGCCCCGCCTTGGCCCCGGGATGGCGGGCGCTTCGCCGGCGGCACATGTCTTGAGTGCGGCTGCGCTCTCGCCGCCTACAGCGACGTCCCTCACGTTTGCGCCTGAGCCGCCGGAGGTGCGCGTCAACCGAGCGATCATGCCCACCTCCGTCCCTCCTTTGGCCTCCCTGTCTCCTGAAGTCCCTCGTGCGCCCGCTCGACCGCAGCGCCAGCCAATTCTGCGCGCCCCGGCGACGCCGTACCGCCCGCTCGCACGCCCGTCGCCGGCCGAGGCGCACAGGCTGTACCCGAACCACACGCCCGGTGGGGCAGACCTGCGCATGCGTCCCTCGGGGAGAATCTGGAGCGATGAGCAAGTTGAGGGAGGGGAAAAGGGCAAGGAAGGAGAGGGTGAGTGGGAGGGCAGGGAGTGGGAGGAGATGGAGGGGTCCAAGGTCTGGGTCGGGCCGCTGATGTGCGTCCTTTCCCTCTCTGCCATCTCGCCTGCTTTGTCGTACTGGCAGGTCCATGCAGATATGGGACACTGCTGATCCCCTGTCCGTCAACCATGCAGGATCTTCGCCGTCCTCAACCCGCCCTCGAGCACCACCCCTCCCTCCCTACCCTCACCCCATACCGACCCTTTTCTGCACTCGCTACTCCCGGCAAGCACGGCCTACACCTCGTTCGATACGCAGGACTTGTGGGCGCTCGCGCCGTGGCTGCTTCGGCCTGGCGCGGGTGACGGCGCGAGCGGGCGCGGCGTGAAGGGCGGGCGAGTGTGGGGCGGAATTGGGTTCCTGCGGGAGGAGGGCAGGGGGGTCGAGTATTAGGGCTATTGACGGTGGCTTGAGGCTGGAGGGTAGGCCGGGTTGAGGGAAGGACGGGGGAGGGGATGATCTCGTCTAGTCATGATGTGCTTTCCGCAGGGTCAAGATGCGTGTGCCAGTCAACGTTATCAGTGTCTACGATCTACGATACTACCGCCCTCCTACCCGACAAAGTCTTGAGCAGCGATGAGTGATAGCGAAGGCCGATTGAAGTCGAAGCAAGTGGGACCGAAGGACGAATACACTCCACGACGCGCGGTGAAAGGAACAAGGACAGGCGCGCTGTGTTTGACAGCAACTCAATCTTCGTCCTCCGTCAACGCATAGAGACGTCAGAACACTGCACAAGGTTGTACATGAGCAGGCGTCGGTCGCTCAGGGAGCGACTTTGGTGCGTTGCTCTGCAGAGAGGCTGAAGCAGGTTCGTCGCGTCCCTCAAACCCATCGAGCTGATCATCTCCCCTCCCCTCCTCCTCTCGCGTCTAGGGTCGGCTTCACTGTCCTCCTCATCTCATTCCTCGGCTTCAGCCCTCAGATCTGGATCCTGCCGTCCTTCCTGCACGGCGCCGCCCTCTTGCGCTTCTCGATCCCGTTCAACGCCCTGCTTACCGCGCTCTTCGTGTCGTACGCACGCTGCGTTACGACCGATCCGGGTGCCGTCCCGCCCAAGTGGGAGCCGCCGGGTGAGCGCGAAAACGCAGAGGTCAAGCGGAGCACGGGCGGGCCGCGATACTGCTGGAAGTGCGAGACATTCAAGCCGCCGAGAGGTGCGTCCTTCTCTGCTTAAGGGCTGAGGGCTGGCTGTCGTCCTGAGTGCTGCGCGCTAACCGAGACGCCTTCGCGACGGCTGGCAGCACACCACTGCAAGTCGTGTGGCAAGTGCGTCCTTAGGATGGACCATCACTGTATGTGGATGAGCAACTGGTGAGCCCGCTCGTCCATAGCAGTGTAAGCAAGGGTTGACCACTTGCCCTTTGACAGCGTCGGGTACCACAACTACGCCAGCTTTCTGCGCTTCCTGACCTTCGTCTGCTGGGCACGTGCGTTGCTCTCTCTTCTCTCTGTCGTTGCGCAGATACTGACCTCGCTCTTGACGCAGTCTGCATGCATGCCGGCGTTCTTGCTTTTCGGATCTACGACTTGTCGCAGGGCACCGAGGAGAACTACTTCGTGAGCTCCAATTACACAGCGCTGGCTATTGGCTCGCAGCTGAACTCTCCTCACGCGCCGCCAGAATCCGCCCGAGACGTATGAGATTGTCCTGCTCGTGTTCAATTCCGTGTTTGGGATCCTCATCCTCGTCTTCGTCGGAATTTTCACGTGCGCATCCCTTCTCTCCAGCTGAACCTTTGCTGGATGCGCGCTGACTGACTCGCTGTTCTTCAGCCTGTACCACTACTACTCACTCTTAAGCAACACGACGACGATTGAGGCGTTTGAGAAGGAGAAGGTCGCGACCCTCGTCCGCCGGGGCAAGATCCATCACATCAAATACCCGTACGACCTCGGCCCAGTCGCCAATGTAACGAGCGTCCTCGGCAAGCGCTGGTGGCTGTGGTGCTGGCCCCTGCAGCGTCGAAGGGAGCTGGACGACCCCGGCAAGGGGCTTTGGTTCAGGGTTGGAGAGGGCAGCGGTGAGTGGGTGACCTTCAGTCGGACGCCGAGGGCTGCTGCGGCTGCTGAGAACGTCTGAGAGGGAGTGAGTCAGACGTTCAGTGCGGAGGGCGCGCGATGGCAGCGAACCAGATGCTGATTTTGTCTCTTTATTCTCCCAGACCTATACACGGCGCTCTGCTGGCCGCCAAAGGACCCTTCGTACCTGCCTCGCGCACGGCCGTCTGCATCAATTCGCCCCAGGCCCGGCCGGCGCAGCTCTCAATCTTCGCACACTTCCGACTCCTCCGAGGACGAGGACGACGTCCCTCTCGCGCTTCTTTCGCGGCGCGTACGCCGAGGGAGCGAAGGGTGGGAGATTGAGCAGCCGAAGGACGGCATCAGGGAGCGCATCGAGCGCGACAAGCGGGAGTGGGAGGTGCGGAGGGAGCGGCTCGTGCGCGACTTCGAGGACGAGGAACGCGAGCGCGGGGTTGCCACCGCTGCTTGACGCGTTAGTATGTCGTTCTGTCTATCCACCGATCCCGCTGTACCGACTTGACATCCAGGGTTACGCGCAGGATCTCGACCGTTGCGCCGGTACGCGTCGGAACCAAGGCGCACGCACTACGGCCCTTGCTTCGCCAGCTCCTGCTTCTGTATGCTGTCCATACCCCAGCTTACGCTTCATTACGCCTACTGCAAGCCCGTCCGATGGTCTGCGAGTATATGGTCTCACGGCAAGTGCAAGGGGGGGGGGGGGGGCGGATCCGCGGGCCTGCGCGCGCGCTCCAGCGCAAGTGAGCCCACGCCTGGACCCAGCCCCTGTCCTTCCACCCGCCTTATCCAGGGAGCATGTCTTCCCCTCGCTTGGCCTCGCCCCCTCCAGCTTCACAACCCCCTCGTCCGCCTCCTCCGCTGCGCAGACCGTCATCGCGGTCGCATCACTCCCGCCGGTCGACCTCGTCCTTCCGCAGCCCGCCATCCCTCAGCCCATCGACCTCGCTCGCCTCGCCCACCGTCACACTCGAACACTTCAGCTCACCCAAACAGCAGAGCTCGTCCGGCTCATCAAGTACAAGCGCCGCCGAGATGAAGCGCACACTTGAGGCGGACGAGGCGCGACACGTCAGGCTTGCGCTCGAGCGCAAGGAGCAGCTTGACCGGAAGGGCAAGGGTCGGGCGGACGTCGTCGGTCTGCCCACCGAGTTCGGCGGCGAGGGCGGAGGCGAAGTGGGCATGTTCCTCGGCAAGCGACGGAAGGTCGCCGGGCAGCAGACCGGAAAGGTGTCGCCCTTATCGGCAAGCAGCGAGGAAGCAGGGGCGGCGGGGCCATCAGCAGGCCTGTCGCGGGAGGAGGTAGGGCCCTCGGACGCCCAACGCATCGCCCCTCCCCTCGACCCTTCTTCGCCGCCTCCAGGACAGCAGCAAGCGCAGGCACCGTGGCTCAGCACCTGGTCCTGGCTGTCTAACCCCCCACCGCCGCCCGCCGCGTCACCTGCGATCATCGAGACACCAGCCCTTCCACTGCCCGGCCCGTCTCCGACCCCACGCGCAGCAGCCGTCGCGCCGGCCGCGGAAGGAGGAGTTGTGCAGCGCGAGTCGACGACCACGCCAGCCTCGTCACACGTTTGTGCGCCTTCCGCGGCTTCCCAGGCGCTCGCGTGGATCCCGAAGCCGGTCGTCGAGAAGGTCGCGTCGCTGCCGGTCGTGCGCTCGTACGCAGGAGCGCCTGCCTCAACGCCGTCGGCCGCACCCCCTTTCCTCGCAACAGCGCCCAAGCAAGACTCTGTTGCCTTCGCCGATCCTCCCCCCGCGGCTTCAGCGTCCCAGACGTCAAGCGCGGCCGTGCACGAAGGCTACGCTCCCGGTGCGCCCTCCGCGACGTCCTGGTTCTGGCCATCCCGCGCTCCTCCTTTCTCCGCCGCGTCCTCGGCATTCTCCAGCGCGTTATCAGATCCGAGCGAGGCGTCCGCACCGACCAGAGAAGCGGAAGTGCCCATCACGACCTCAACGGACCCTCCTGCGGCCGCGGCGTCACCAACGCACGTCATCATGAGCAAGGCGTCGTGGTTCTCCCTCTCGTCCAGCGGACAGCAGCACGCCGAACACGCTCCATCCGCCAACCCTTCGTCCACCGTCGAGTCAGCCGCACAAGCGCCTGCTCAGGCGAATCCTGTCGAGGTGTTGCTGGAGGACGAGAAGAAGGACGCTCCGGCGACCTCAGGGGCTGCTGCGCCTGCCAACAGCAGCTGGTGGGCTTACATTCCCTTCGTTGGAGGGGCGCCTGCGGAACCTGGTCAGCTGCTGGTAGCTGAAGGTGAGACCTTCTTTCATCCGCTTCCTTTGCGGCTGCTGTACGCCGACTGACTTGAACTGCGTTACGAAGCGCCGCTACCTCCGCTCCCCCCATTCGCCGCCGCTCCCGACCTTGGTTCCGACACCGTACCCGCCGCGCCCTCTTGTCCGACACTTCCTCCCGCTCAGACGACCTCTTACCTCGCGCCGCTGTCCTGGATTTACTCGGGCACCGCTCTGCGCACGGCCACGCCCTCCGCCTCCATTCCCATATCGGAGCCGTCGTCAGCGCCCTCCCCTTCGTCCAAATCCCCTCAGGCCGCGCCGACGGCCGCCGTAGTCGTACCCTCCTCTGCACGCCGCTCCTCTGCCGACCCGACGCCCGTTCCTTCGCCTCGGTCGTACTCGTCGTGGCTCACAGCCGTCGCCTCCAAGGCCGTGCAACCCCGCGGCTCAGCCTCATCGTCCAAGGCTATCGGTCTGGGCGCGGACGTCGGTGAGGTCATGAACATCGACGGCCACGAGGCGGCGGACCAAGCGGGCTCCGAGGCGGCGGACCAGGCGGGCTCACTTTCATCAAGCGCCGGGGCCGATCCCGCACGAACGCACTCGCCGCCGAGCTCGATCAGGTCCAGGAAATCGTCATCCTTCTTCTTCTCGGCCGTCTCGAAGTCCACCTCTTCTTCGAGCCTTACCACGCAGGGCAGCAAGATCGCGCCCTTAACCGGCTCGTCCGTCGAGAAAAGCATCAAGGCCGCACCGCCCAACCTCGTCCTTCCGACCTTCGAGGACATCTTCAATCGCCCTCCTCGGTCCATCCCTCTGCCTACCACTTCGAAACGCGGCATGGCCAAGAAGACGTTGAGCGCGCTCGGGACTATTCTTGTCGGCAGCGAGAAACGCCCGCACGGCGTTGCGCCGCAGTCGGTGGCGCAGGAAAGAGTCGCGCTTGGACGGGAACGAGGACAGGCGCTGCCGAAGGCGCTAGGCGTGGGTGGAGGCGGGAGCAGACGGCGGACTGTCCGGCGCGTTGTCGTGCTCGGCGTGCACGGGTGGTTCCCGCCATCCGTCGTGAGGAAGGTGCGTCTGATCTGCCTGTTGAAAGAAGCACGAGCTGACAACCCAATCTCATAGATTGCCGGCCAGCCGACGGGAACTTCGCAGCTCTTTGCGGGCCGGATGCGCTCGGCTCTCGAGAGCTACATCGACTCACAGTCGCTCGACGCCCTCGACAGCGTCACCGTCATCCCGCTCGAGGGCGACGGCACTGTACTCTCGCGAGTGGACAAGCTCTTCCGTGACTTGGTGGCGCGCGAGGACTGGGTAGAGGACCTGCGCCGGGCGGACGCGATCCTCGTGGGCACGCACTCGCAGGGCTGCCCTGTCTCGGCGCACCTTCTCAGCCGGCTGTTCGAAGAGGGCTACATCCGCTCGCCGCACAATAATGCGGCCGTGTACCAGCTTGACGACATTCTCAAGGCCACATCGCTTGTCGACAGCGAGTACCCCAAGGTCGTCGTCCTCGGTCTGTGCGGCGTTCATCTCGGCCCGCTGACGTACCTCAATCAGTCCTCGGTCGTCAACTACGTCCTCAACAACGCTGCGCAGGAGCTGTTCGATTTCCAGGACACCGAGTCGGCGCCGAGCCAGGCGTACATAGGCGCCTTGTCCAAGGTGCTCGACCACGGCTGCAAGCTGCTCTTTGTCGCGAGCCTCAACGACCAGGTCGTACCCTGCTACTCCAGCATCTTCGCAGCCGCTCACCACCCTAACATCCTCCGTGTCCTTCACATCGACGGCGCTGCGTACGACGTGTCGGACTTCGTCACAAACCTCCTCGTCTTCTGCCTCCAGCTACGCAACGCTGGCCTGGATGACGGAGGGCTTGTCGCGCACCTGAGCGAGTCCGTCGCGCACGGTCTCACCGGCGTCGGTCACTCGTCTGCCTACGCCGAGGACGCGTCTTACCGGTGCGCGCCTCGGCTTCGTCTGCGCTCGCAACTGCCCTATTGACCTCGCCTGCTCCTTGCAACATGCAGCCTCGCCGTCAGGTATCTCTTCGAGACGAGCGACACTCCAGCGCCCAAGGGCAGCCTCGTCGTGGACGACTTCCTTGCGTCTGAGAACCGCAACTCTTACGACATCCCCTGGATCCTCGTGCGTCGTGTTCACCATTCTCCCCGTCGCCCCGCGCTGACTGCCGCTTTACCTGTCTTGCACAGCGCGGTATCATGGAGGACCCGCTTGTGCTCGAGCTTTTTGGCTCTGAGCTGAACGAGCTTAGGTCCAACTTTGACCGATGGACGCCGCAGACGCAGCGGATGAAGGACCTGCGCCGCAAGGTGCGTGCCGTTTCCCAGCTGCAGAGTCGACATGAGCTGATCCGAAACCGCGCAAACTGCAGCTCGAGCCGCTGCGACCAAAACAGAGCCGGCGGACCGTAGCGCGCTCGCCGCTCGTCGATCAGGTCGAGATTTCCACCCCGCCGTCCCCCGCCGTCAAGACGGAGGAACCAGGTCGCTCACGACTCTAGGCGGCAGCCTTTTGTGCGCCTCGCCCACAGCGCTCCAGGATCAGCGCCGTGCGCTTTTACTGTTCCACATCTCTCCCATTGTACTTCCTACCCCTTGTACCGAACGCACTCTACACGCCCTCTCACGAACTCGCTCTCTGATGACTTTGCACGAACACTGTATCCACCCGGGCCCCTCGCTGCAAAGACGTGCGACGTCACTCCTGCCATTACATCAGCCCTTCAAGCAACCCGTCTTGAACCTGCGAAGCGCAGGTCCGGACTCAGGAGCGCACGGGCGTGCACATGGTTGAGTTCATCATCTGCGCGGTGATGCTGCCACGCGCTGCGGCTTCCGCCATCTGATTGCTGCTTGCTCTCTCTCATCATCCAGCCCATTGAGACTACTTCTGAACAGCAGGTCAGCGCCCTTTCTAGATGGTGTGCCTTGCTCCAAACCAATCGCTGACGCACGGATAGCTCCTTGTCAGCAGGCTTGCACGATAGCCCGGGCTGGCGAGCAAGCCCTCGCCCCTCCTGCGGAACGAGC
Source organism: Cystofilobasidium ferigula (assembly GCA_014825675.1). NCBI lineage: Eukaryota > Fungi > Basidiomycota > Tremellomycetes > Cystofilobasidiales > Cystofilobasidiaceae > Cystofilobasidium > Cystofilobasidium ferigula. The sequence continues at coordinate 13,637 of MVAM01000136.1, forward strand.
TGTGCAGACAGCCTTCGCTCTCGAATGGGCCTCAACATCAGCACGAGCAGCGGAATTGTCCTGCGACCTCCAGCAACTGTTTGGAGCGTCTTCTCAGGTGTGTTCCATCCTCGTTGCAGGTCAAAGGCGGAAGAGAAGGGGTTGAGACGCGCAGGCACGAGCTCGGCTCCGATTCGGCACGCTGTTAGGTAGCTTCACCGCTCAGCTGAGGCAGGTGAATACACGCAACGCGCCAATCGGATCGCTGGCTCGTCATTCACAGCTTGGGCTCGTGGGTCACGGGTGAAGTGGCGAGGGCGCAGTGGGAAGGACGAGGGGAGCTCGCGGGAGCGACGTTGAAGCGGGCTGGAGGCGTAGCATGTCGCAACGGGCACCCAAACCACAGGCTTGCAGGGCATGTAGGAAGACAGTCCGCCTGCAAGGGCCTGCTAAACATACTTCGCGGCCCAAATGCCGAGACGGCTGTCGTCTTCTGGCCGGGGGCGCATGGTCGTCGCCTAGATGTCAGCTCGCTGTCCGAATACCTGACTGACCCGCCATGCCCCCATCCTTTTGGCTTAGCTCGCCCATGCACTTTGCGGTGCTCTTCTCCATCAGAGTACCATCGCTATTGTCTTCTGGCCGCCTGATAGCCCGGCTATCGCTTTCAGCACCTCCGGCGTTTCACGCGCAGCATGTCGAAGGCTCGTCCAATGTCGGCGCTCGACGGTGAGTCCGGTGCCTTCCGCCCCCTGGCACAGGATGTTTGCAGTACTTGCGGTGGGAAGATCATACTAGCAACTCGACTCATTCTCTGGCCTGCTCTCTGCAGACCATCGAGCAGGGCCGTCAAGGTGATCCGTTCGCCGCCGGCTCAAGACGCGCCAGCAAGCAGCCGCGACCGTACGCGTTGAGCATGTCCTTGAGGACTCGCACCCGCCGCCCGTCGCAACCGCGCCTCCTGCGGGCAAGAAGGCATGCGGGAGAGCAATGGGAAGAGGGAGGGGGGGGGAGGGGCACGAGCGATGAGGGAACGCAGGCGGCTTGTCTGCGGTCGACAGCAGCGACCTCGCCAGTGACGAGCTGGACCTCGATGGGCCTTTTCAAGCATGGACCGACCGAGCTGCCGCCGAGGCGTGCGTTCTCGTTCCTGATGTCCGCATATTCAAATCCTGGCCCTCATCTTTTCCCTTCGCAGCGTGAGCCGGCCAGAGCCCGCTCGACATTGCACACAAGAACCGAATTCCGGGTAGCGCATTGGGCAAGGTCAGCGCTGCGCAGCCCACTTTCTTTGGAGCATGACTTGCTGATCCTGTTCCATCTCTTGTAGCTCCCCGCGATCGTGGCGCGCATGGACGCACTGTGGAAGGTGCTCGACGCGATGATTCTGTTGGTCTGCCGTGAGGTGCGTGCAGCAGTTTCCTTGCCTCCATTGGGTGGCGGTCTGACATTTTCAAGTTGAGCAGACACTCAAGAACACCATCCTACCTGGAGTCGACTACCCCGTCGACCGAATGCAAGCCCTTTGAGCTGAACTCGGCGGGAAGGGGACGTTCGCGCCGCGTTCGTCATCCCCACTTCTTCCCCCACCACTCGCCACACCCTTCAAGCATCAGTAAGATGGCGACGCTCGACTCGAACATGGGGCTCATGAGCTTATTACGATGGAATCGGACGACGAGTCCTGACGTCGTCTCGCACTGCCGGCGCTCCGCTCAAAAAGCCTTACCGCAGGCTACTTTTACTCGATCTTCACGCTCTCGACGTCGACTGGCCGTCAGCTTGCGGTCGTTTCAAGCTCCCTTCATACGCCTACCACGCGCCGCGCGCTTCCCTGTCGTTGGGCTGGTTTTGGCGACGCATCGCATCCGTTGTGCTCCTCTGTTTCTCACGTCCGCGCCTCACAAACGCTGGCTACTCCTGCCTCGCACCGCTCGTATCTTGTAATGCACTACGGCTGTCCCTGCCCGGCCGCCCTGATGACTGATGTTCTTGCCCATACGTTGCTTGCGAGCGATTCAGCTTGACGCGCTTGACGTCGGCCGGCTGCCGCACGAGTTTAGTAATTCTGGCTTGTCTCGCAGCGGGCGGCGCGGCGCGCCTGGACCCGACGACCGTCAGAGCGCGCAAGAGGCGACGACGACAGCAGCAGGCGAGCTTGCAAGACAGACCAGACCGGACGCCTTCTCCAGCGACCTCTCTCGCTTTGCCTTCCAACAGCGCGACCCCGGCCTCCTTGCTACTTCGAAGCGACGGCGCGCGAGGCTGCTGCAGCCCAGGACGGACGCCGGCGCTCGGCTCTCTTTCATCGACCGCAAGCGGTTATCGCCCTCTTCCTCTGCCTAGCTCGGACCCCACAGCAAGTAGAGACGGCTCACAGACGGATCTCCCGGTAGCCAGCCAAGGTGCGTTGCTTAGAGCGTGCAGGGGGGCGTGATGCCGCGTGCAGGGCGCGGCAGCTGGCAGCAGATGGGGCTAGCGCGCGGGCGAGCCCCCCCAAGCGCCTTGCACCCACCCGAGGCAACATCTGGGGGCAATCTATCTCGAGCTGGAGTCCCTCGGGTGAAAACTTGCTGGCTTAGGAGCTGGCAGTGCTGCTGGCGGGTCCTGGTTGTCGCGTCGAGCGTTCATCATCCTTCGCGCCCGAGCATGCTCGACTGACGGGGCCCTCTTCTTGTCCTCCTCCTTCCATCCGATGAAGGCTCGTAGCCCACTCGGACGCGTCAAGATCGTGCTTGGGCCGTGCTCATCCTCAACGCGATCCCCTCGGACGCACCTCCCGGCTACGCAAAGGCATGGTAAGCTCGCCATGTTCTCCCTCACGGCCCCCCCCCCCTCTTCCGCGCGCTCAGCACCGTACTGACGCTAGGCTTAACTCTGGTCTCCTGCAGCAAACCGTCCGCATCGCCCATCCTCCTTCCGCTCCGCACCACATGAACCTTCAGCAGCAGGCCTACGGTCACCCTCAGCAGCAGCAACCGCCTCAGCAGCAGCAGCAGCAACCGCCCCAGCAGCAGCAGCAGCATGGCGGTCATTCCGGACCGCAGTATCACTACGTCCCGGCGCCGCCGCAGCAGCAACCGTCATACGCTGCGTACAGCCAGCAGGGAGGGCAGCCGCAGCAGCAGGGAGGGCCGGAGTACGACGAGCAGGGCATGCGGCGGTCAGCGAGCCTTGCCGGTCAGCAGCAGCAGCAGCAGCAGCAGCAGCAGCAGCAGCAGCAGCGTGATCAGGCATCGCTACAGCAGCAGCAGCAGTACCAGCAGCAGATGATGCGGTCGCAGCGGCCTCCGCCGAACAACGCTGGCGGGACCGGCAACGGCGGCGCGGGGGCGGCCGGATACGCAACGGCCGTCCCATCACACCCCAGTCACCCCTCTCAACAGCCCTCAGCCCAGGGCGGTCAGCCTCCTCAGGGTCACAGCACCCTCCAGCAACCATCACAGCAGCAACAGCAGCCGCAGCAGCAGCAGCAGCAGCAGAAGGGCCCCGTCGTCCGACCCCATCTTCAGCGCGCGTCGTCGTCCAACATGCACATTCAGATGCCGCCCCAGTTTGTGCCACCGAACGCGTCCCAGCAGTCGATGCCATCCTCCGCCGTCAGTCCCGGTGCGCCTCCGGTCCAGATGGCGGCGCAGCCCCAGCCTCCGCCTGCCCCTCCCCCCCAGCAGGCGCCGACGCCGCAGGCCCAGCCGAACTCGAGCCGGCCGGGCGATGGCCAGTCCGCCCAGCAGCAACAGCAGCAGCATCAACAGCAGTATCATCAGCAACAGCATCAGCAGCGTTTCGCCTCAAGCGGCGCTGCCTCCTCGCCCAGCGGACCTCCGCAGCAGCAGCAGCAGCAGGCAAACTTCCGGTACGGGTCGCGCCAGGGCAGCATGACTGACCCGTCGGCGGCGCGCGCGGCGGAGCACAGAGTGGGCGTGACGAGTGCTGCTAAGGGCAAGGGCAGGGCGAAGCCATCTGTCTACGCTGGCGCGGGTCCGCAGGACGACGAGAAGCACTTTGTGGAGCTGGTGTACGAGTTGTACGTTGAACGCACCCTTCTTCGAGTTGCTTCGACTTGCTGACGCTGCGGGCTCCCTCTGCAGCTTGTATAAGGCCCAGCTGTTCGGGACGGCGCGGGCTTTGTTGGCGGAAACGACCGGCGAGCCGTCCTCGGCTACCAGCATTCGGCCAGACGGCGCACTCCCCTCGCCCGGATCGGTGCACTCGTCCCCGCGCGACATGCTCATCATGGGCGAGTCGCCCCGACCAGATGATCCGAATGCGCTCGTCAAGCGCAAGCGGTCGAACGACAGCGACACCTCGGCATCTGGCGGCGGCGGTGCGCGCGCGGAAGAGAAGGACGACAAAGGGGTGGGCCAGCTGCCGAGCCCCGTCAGCGGGACGGACGCGGAGGCCGGTAAGGATGGCAGCGGCGGCGACAATGAGAAGGGCGAGCCGATCAAAGAGGACAGCGGCGGTGAGCTGAAGGACAAGATCCGCGGGCGGACGTCCGGGATGGGCAGCAGGACGGCCCCAGACGACCGTGTCGAGCTCAGGCAGCCCCACATTGAGGGTGGGGAGCGAAGCGAGCGCGGGTTGCTACTCGAGGTGCGTCCCTTGTTGTGTTCGCTAAGGTTCATCCGCCCTTGAGTTCGGATCTTGTGGGACTGACTCACTCGCTCTACGCCATTTTCATAACTCGCTCGCCACAGTGGTGGACTATCTTCAACGACTTCCGCCAGATCCAAACCTCGTCGACGCTCGCAAAGAATCCCCCCTTGAGCGACGCCGAGATATACCTCTCGTCCTTCGGCCAGCAGCCGCCGCCGGGCTCCATCGCCCGCGCAGGTTACATCCCTGCTAGCCACCCGGCGGCGCGTGCGGGAAGCCTCAACGGCGTGGCGGGACGCGCGATGATTCCTGCAGTCGCTCGAGGGAGCGCAGACGGCGAGATGCAGCAACATACGCTCGGTCACAACGTGCCAGGTGCTCAGGTGCGTGATGCTCCTTCACTTTTTCTTATCTCATGGCGCTGAAAGACATTTGTCCTTCTGTAGCCCGGGGTGCGGTACGTCCCTCAGCCCGGTCAGCATGGACGTCCTCCGCACCAGTACGCCGCCCCCCCGAATGGGGCCGACATGGCGTACGCGCGTCAGGCTAGTCACTTCGGCTCGGGCGGCAACCCGCAGCACCAGCGCCTGATCCAGCGCATCGAGGACATGGGCATGCAGCTCAACATCGCGCCAGACCGAATCCAGCAGTACATCCGGTCGCCGCTACCGCAGCTCGCGAGCATCGCCGACGGCCTGCAGGCGCAGCTCAACTCACGTATGCACTTAAGCGGCGCCGAGGGCGAGCCAAGCCCGAAGCGCGTCAAGATGGAGGGCACGCCGGTCCCCCCTCCTGGCGGCGCAGTGCCGAAGCTCAGCCTGCAGCAGCAACAGCAACTCGCTCTTCGGCAGGTGCAGGCAGGACGCGCGCCTGGAATGCCGGTGTGTCCAACGTGCTACTCTTCCTTCTTTTGATCTTCCGCTCAAACTTTTTCACTCGTCGCAGATGAACCCCGGCGCACAGGGTCCTTACGGGGAGGAGTACGCCGACATGCAAGGCCAACGTGCTCAACAGTGAGTCCTCTTGCGAACGCAAAGCTTAGTGCTGCGCTGACCTTCATCTTGTGTATCAACAGGGCAATCATGCAGCGTCGCATGACGCAGCAGCAGGCCATCGCGATTCAAAACGGCCAGTCGCCCAGCGGCGGCCCACAGATGCTCCCGCCTGCGCCGCCAGGCTACGCCCAGTCGCCTGTCGGCGGCCAGCACCCCTCGCACTTCGACATATCGCGCCCGCTGTCGCAGATGAGCTACCACTCGTCCTACACGCCTCAGGCGGGCGGGCCACCACCGATGATCACTCGGTCGGAATCAGCGACCGACTTCGTCCCCGGTGCCGAGTACGCGGCGACGCCGAGAGTGTACCAGGGCGGCTTTGAGACGGGCTCACCGTCGACTACCAAGCTTCCTGCGGGTGGCAAGACGCCGGCGGCAGCGAAGGCGAAGAAGCCTGTCGCGCCGAAGAAGGCAAAGCCGAAGGTGCGTTTTGCGTCCTTCTTTCTACTGTGCCGGCCTGACTGACCGCCATGTATGTGCAGCAGGCCAAAAATGCTACTTCTCCCGTGCCCCCGTCGCCGGCGCAGGGCCAGCCAGTCTCACCGTCGAACCACGCCTCGCCCCAGGTGTTCCAGCCTGCGTCAACCCCGGCCAACACAACCTCTCCGCACCCTGGCATGCAGCCCTCACCCGCAGGCTTCACCGGCTCCCCACTGCCGCCGCCACCACCACCGCCGCCGCCGCAGTCCGAACCCACTCCGCAGCAGCTCGTGCAGGACCCGGCGACGATGCAGCAGCAGATGCACGACCCGTCGCAGCAGCTTCAGCAGCAGCCGGCGGATCCGCAGATGCGGCAGCAGCCGCAGCAGGTCGACCTGTCGGACGCAAGCCTGCTCGACCCGGGCATGTTCACGGCAAGCGCAGAGGCCGGTGACTACCCATTTGCATCGGTCGACATGAACGATCCGGGCCTCATGGCCATGTTCGCCGACACCTCGGCCGACCCGATGCTCGACCTGGACACCGACCTCGGCACGGACGTGAGCCTCCATCGTGCTGTCCTTTGGCTTCTTGCCGGATGCTGACTGCCTTCATCTGCGCAGTTTGACTTCTCGTCCTGGATGGTCGACGAGTCGCATGAGCCGCCGCCGGCGTGAGCAACAGTTGCATACATGCGCTCGCTGCCAGCTCTTTCTCCCCCTCCCTTTCCAACCGCGATCTCAATTCTTTGATTTGTTCGTATGCCTGGCCTTGCCGGTTATGGGTCCCCCCCCACCCCCCACCACACACACACACACACACCACGATGTGGACCACTTCTGAACATCCACCCCTCTTTGCCTGTGCATACCGTACGCCCTGTTCCTCTTCACTCCAGCCACTCTCACATACCTGTCCTTCTCCCCTCATGCCTGCCTATCAAGTCACAGCCCGTTCAGTCAGCCCTTCTTTCTCCCCGATTTCCTCTCCTCTTGCGTTTGCGCTTGTCTGTCGTTATCCCCTCTGTCGCGCTGTTCATCGGCGTGCGGATCATCCCTAATGCCCTTCTTTTTCTACTATCCCCGCCGCATCGCTTTGCGAAGGCACTGCAAGACACAATTTGAGGCCGGCATCGTCATGTCAGGTCACTCGAGGAAAATGCTCTCGGTCGAGTCCTCGTCTCCGCGCCAATCCGACTCCCTTGTCCGCTGTCCAAGTGTCTCGCACGTCTGGAACGGCGCGTGCACGCCACTCCTGCGTACGGTAGCTTCCACAAGATGTGCGTGGAAGGAGACAGATGAGGTGGACGGGCCGAGGAGGGTTGTCAAGCGGTTGAGGGGCGGGGAGGAGGTCGTGCGCGTCGTACGCGCCGGTTGGGGGCGTGCGGGCTGAAGCGGGAAAGGGTTCCTGAACGTCGATAGGGGAGACAGTGGTCCTTGAGGGGCACCGACCAAGGGTGAAAGGGATGACGACTCGCCGATCGCGATGGCAGGGATGGACGCGCTGTGCCAGCTCGGCCGTGCGGGTGAGGTGTCCGACGCAGGGGAGAGCGGCGGCGAGCGCACCACCGTCGCGAGGTGGTGCGAGTCGTCGTCCGAGGCCGTGTATGCCGACGTTGTCGTCGTCGTTGAATAGATTGAGGACGTCTTCCGCCGTGCGGTGAGAGACGTGTGGGGGTCGGCGTGAGCGCTCAAAGGCGCGGTGCGGTGCACGTCGGTCAAGGGGGGCACGATGTCCTCGAGATCCTCCCTTCGAAGCATAGCCCACTGCGCAGAAGCAAGAAGGACGTCATCCAGCCCAGCGCTCCCCGCGCCGCTGTGCTCGATGTACCGTACGCTCCGCCGCTTGCGCTCGAATAGGTCCTGTGCGTGCCCAGTCTCGCACAGCCGCTGCTCCGACGGCGCGCGGGTCGGCGAGCAGGGTGCGCACGAGATGTGCGGAGGCGGTGCGAGCGTCGGGGGCGAGGCTGGCGTCGTCGATGGGGACGAAGGCGGCTGCTGGTGTGCGCGGCGGGCCTGAACCGAAGGGCCCATCAAGGTGGTCGCTAGCGCGCGAACTTCGACCCGTGGGGAGTAAGGAGGAGATGGCGGACGCGTCGAGAGGGTAGAAGACCGCAACGTGCGGGGAGAAGGGAAGTTGGATGAAAGGTCCGGCGTTGACGAGTTGCGCCTTTCGATTGAAGGCAGCGTGGATGATACGGACGGCGAGATGTGTAGAGCGCTGCGGAAGGCGACCGCCATGCGCTGCATTGCTGATTTGACAGTCCGCTGCTTAGCCGGACGCTGTTGAGCAGGCGGTGGAGGTTCGGCCAAGCCTGAAGGGGAGAGCAACGGCGAGGGCGAGAGGTCGGCATAGCGCAAGATGGACTGCAGAGGGACGGCCTCTCGCCGGGCGGCGGGCCCAGGGGAGGGCGACGGTTGCGCGAAGGAAGCCGGGAAGGAAGAGAGCTTGAGCGAGGGGGACTTGGTCCGCGCCCGCGTTGATGGGGATGCGGGCGAGGTAGTAGCAGTACTGGCAGCTGGCATCCTTTGGGGCGTCGTTGGACTTCAGCCGATGCAGGTCTGCGGCAAGAACGTCCATCAACCTCCTCCCTCGTTCCGGCTGTCAGTTTGAAGCCTCGACCCGGGCCTTCCCCAGTTAGGAGGGCTTCTCCTGTGGCCTGCGAGCCTGTCGAGTGCAACGCGAAGCTAGGGCAACCGTGCGCAGCCTGCACGAACCAGCGCTCAGTTAAGCCAGTGTAGGCAGTCAGCAGTCTTCCACACGAGAACGTCAGTCACGCTGCAAGTCAAGTACAATCAGTGAGGATCAGAAGTGAGACGAGGACGGCGTGATGGCTGCGACGCGAGCGGTCGATGATGCGGTCGGGAGGAAGCTGCGCTGCGCTGACCGCTCTGGCCTCCTTCCTCCTGCCGTCCTCCGCTGACGCGCCGTACTGACCTGGCCTGCACGATGCCCAGCTCACCCCTCTGAAGCTGGCTGAGCGCCAACGCAGCTTCGATGGGGCGGATGAAGGTGCGAGTGCATGGACGTTGGTCGCCCGTCTGTCGGCGTCAGACTCAAGCTGGCTCTGACGACGTCGAGCTCGTCCTCTTACCCCTATCCCTCCGCGTCTAGGTACCACTTAGAAACCTGTAAGTACGATCCGCTCCTATTCGGGAGCTCGTCTGACCTAGGCTTACCATTTGCGCTCTTCTTTGCAGCTCCGTCCGAACGATGCCGCCCGTACCCACACCCGCCCAGGTTATCAGCCGCGTCTGGAATGCTCGCATCGCCCCGCTTTCGCTCGCCGGCTCGTGGGACAACGTCGGCCTGCTCCTGGGCGAGTCCTTGCTTCTCACCGGGCTCGGGACTGTGATCTGCAGTCAAAACCGGCTGCGAGGTGTCGACGTCGGTCGCCTAGCTGCCTTGCGTCCGAGCACCTCTTCCTGCGCACCCTGGCTGACCTGCGCACGTCTCCTCTGAACCCCAGAGTCGCCTGTGCCTAAAGAGGGCGCGCGAAAGGTGCTGCTCACCATTGATCTCTCGCCGGCCGTCATGCGCGAGGCCCTGTCCATCCCCCAGCTCGGCGCGATCATCAGCTACCACCCGCCGATCTTCTCTGGCCTGAAGTACGTTCAGCACTGCCGTACATACTTCTCAGGTTCGCTGACATCGCTGAATGTGGCCCATCAGGTCCCTCACCCTCGCCAACCCGCTGCAGAACAGCCTGCTTACGCTCGCCGCCAACGGCATCTCGGTCTTCAGCCCGCACACGTCACTTGACGTCGTCCCCGGCGGCATGAACGATTTCTTGGCGTCCGCCTTCAATGTGCGTCTTCTGTCCCTTGCTCTGCGAGGGACTTTGATTGACACTCTGTGAGTCGCAGCCGCTGGAGAGCTGCAACCCCATCACGCCGTCGGCGAACCCGCCTAAGGGCTTCGAGGGCTCAGGCGAGGGCAAGCTCATCCGCCTCGCGCAGGGCCTTACCATCGACGAGTGCGTGCAGCGCGTCAAGGCGCTTCTCGGCCTCAAGTACTGTGCGTCCTCTCCAGTCCCTCTCTTGCGTCAGGACAGGAAACGGCTGACCGTTTGATGGACGCAGTGCAACTCTCGCGCGCGCCGGATGCGCCCGAGCTCATCAGGACGATCGCCATTTGCGCCGGATCGGGCGAGAGCGTGCTGAAGCCACATGCTGACTTGTACCTGACGGGAGAGTGAGTCCTTTCATTCAACTGCGGTTCTCAAGGCGGCCACTTGCTGACCTGTGGTCTTGCGCAGGATGGGTCACGTGCGTTAACTTCGCCGCGGCTGCTTCCGCAATTCACTGCTGACCTACCTTGCATTTCGCAGCATTACATGCTCGCCGCCAACGCAAAGGCCACCTCGGTCATCCTCTGGTTCGTTCTCTGCCCTCGACCGATTCAATTGCATCGTTGTGCTGACCTTCCTCTTTGACAGCGGCCACTCCAACACGGAGCGCCCGTACCTGGCCAAGGTCCTCAAGCCGCGCCTTGAGGACGAGTTCAAGGACGAGGAGGGCGGCGGCTGGGAGTTTGTCGTCAGCCAGGAGGACCGCGAGCCGTTCGAGATCGTATGAGTGCTTGGTGGGTGTAGAAGGATCAAGGCGAAACGTCTTGCGAGCCTTGCCATGGCTGCGCTGTGCTAACACAGCGGTGAAGCACCTGTAGGACTCGAGTGGCGACATGTGCCGGAGTGCATATATATGGGTCGCAGACTGCGATTCGTTTCGCCTGCGCATTAACCTGCTCGAACGCCCAACCGCATACCCCTTCGACACTTGACAGTCGCGACAACGACGCTAAGGCGGCCAGGATGCTCCGCCTCCGCATCTCCCTGCTCGCCCCGCTCCCGCCGCTCAAGGCGCTCTTCCTCGTCGCCGGCGAGACGCGGACGATCGCCGACCTCAAGCAGCAGCTCGTGCGCGACCTCGCGCCGCTCGCCGGGCGCGCGCCGGGCGAGGTCCGGCTCGAGGTGGACGGGTGGGAGCTGTTGGACGGGAGCACGGTCGAGCTTGTTAGGGAGGAGGACGTCATCAGGTGCGTCCGCCAGCAAGCTGGCTTGACATGTAGTTGTAGGCTGACCCAAGCTCGCACGAGCAGCGTCAAGCTCGAGGTGGACGCTGCTGTCGACAAGCCCGTCCCTCCTCCTCAAGCCAGCGCCAGCGACAAGACCTCGCAGAAGAAGCGCAAACGTTCCGACGCCCCAGAGGTCGAGGCGAGCAGTGCGGCTGCATGGCCGACAGCGAGCACCGCGCAGGCGATCGCGACCGCACGCGCACCGCCGTCGAAGAAGAGCAAGCGGGCAGACAAGGCGCAACCTGCACCGCCGGTGCTCACGACGGCTGCTAAGGTGGCCAGCAAGAAGGCCCCTCCCGTATCGGTCGCTCCTGCACGCACAGCGCTGCCAAAGGTTCAGGCCAGCAGGCAGATCGCGTCGAGCTCCTCGGCGTCCTCGTCCAGTTCGAGTGGAAACGACAGCGACAGCGACGACGACTCTTCATCCGAGTCCGAGACGTCCGCCTCGACTTCATCCAGCAGCTCCGACTCTGATTCGTCCTCCTCCAGCTCCTCTTCGTCTAGCGCCTCTTCGGCGCCGTCAGTCAGGACGTCCAAGCCGCCGCCCTCCAAACCCCTCCCTCGCCCTTCATCTACTATCCGCCTCACGCCGATCGTCCCCGACCAGCCACCCGTACCGCCAGGAGAGGGTTCGGCCGCGACGCGCGAGCGCAATCTCCGGCGGCGCAAGAAGAAGGCGCTGCTGAAGGCTGGGCTGGCCGCGCCTGGTCCTGCGCAGGCGGCTTCCCCTGCACTCGCAGCTGCGCATCGCAACGCGGCCAAGGAGCAATCGGCAGACACCGAGATGGAGGATGTTGAGGTCGAGGCCTCCCTCCAGCCCGAGTACCTCCCGACGCAGCGCGGCCAAGCGACCCCGACGCCCTCGTCCGTCGCAGCCGCGCGCCAGAGCGCACAGCCGACGCCCGAGCTCGTCGTGCCGTTCACGGTCGGTGCTAACAAGAATAAGAGTAAGGCGTTCAGAAAGGCGGCAATGGAGGGATTGTCAGGGTTCAAGACGGTCTTCGACCAGGCTACGTCGCCGGCAACGGTCGCCCCCTCGCCCGTGGCTAGCGCAACACCCACGCCAACCATCAGTGCTCCCTCAACGCCTGTCGAGCCGCGCCCGATCAAGTCGACTCAGCCTTGCCAGGTCGCACCAGTTTACAGCGCCGTCGCACCCCCAGCATCTTACTCGACGCCCTCCTCCGCCGTCTCCAAGGGCATGAACCGCAAGTCCAGCGGCCGCCCCTCCCTCAATACGCCCTCAACACCGCGCACCTACCTCCCCGCACCTTCCGCGCGCGACCCCGCGACTCTGCCCAAGGGCATGTTCGTCACTTCCGTCGACGTCGAGGACGCCGTGTGGGAGGCGACGGTGGGCGACGGCGCTTGGGCGAGCTACCTTGGGCTCGAAGAGGGCCGGGTGAAGGAGCAGGTGTGGGAGCAGGGCGCGATGGCGCTCGATTACGGCGCGGACGAGTTGACGCCGGTCGGTCCAGGTGCTCCCTCAGCGTTGAGCGCACCCCCTGCACCGGCAGAAGCTCTTCCGGCGCCCGTTGTCGCTACGGAGGAAACGGTGGCTTTTGCAGGCGTCGACTGGGACGCCCTCGAGCGGACGTACGCAGTCTCCTCCAGGCTACCATGGGAGCTCCTTCGCGTTGGCTTAACCATTCTCTACAAGGTGAGCACACACTTGCGGTGTCCCCCCCGCGGGTGAATGCTGACGCTTGAGGGCGCTCGCAGGAACTCATCCTCGACCCCACCACCTTCTCTCCCTCTCTCGCCCTGCACGTCGGCACCGTCACTTCACTCTCAGAACTCGCGGTCACCCTGCTCGTGCAGGTACAGCACGGGAACGAAGCGTTCGAGGAGGACGAGGAGGACGTCGGGCTGCGGGAGTCGCAGCTCGAGGAGAAGGTCGTCTCGCGGGGTGAGTGGGCTGGCGGAGACTGGCGAGCGGGCACGACATCCTACGTATGACGGGATCAAAATCGCAAGGGATGCGCTGCGAGAGGGAAGCGACATGTGAATTCAAGGAGGCTGGTCGATACAGTGCGGAGAAAGGTGAGGGGTTTCCGGTTATCAACCTAGGCGACGCGGACGACGACCTTGCCGATGATGCTGCCGTCCCACTGGGTCTGGTAGGCGTCCTTGAGGTCCTCCCACTCGAACGTCTTGGTGATGAGCGGCCTGAGCTCCGACTGGGCGAACGCGTCCGTCAGACTCTCGAGCTGCTTGCGCGAACCGATCAGAATGCCTCGAAGCGTGACCGCCTTGAAGAGCGCCTGCGAGCCGATGTTGGGGTACGAGTCGCTGGCGTCGGCGTCACTCAGCACGCCAATGGAGGCGATCTGCCCGCCTTGCCTGATGGCGCCAAACGACTTCTCGACGGTGCCCTTGCCGCCGACCTCAAGGATGTGGTCGACGCCGACGCCGCCGGTGAGCTTGAGCGCCTCCTTGTCCCAGTCGGGCGTCGTCTTGTAGTTGATCGTAAAGACGCGCTTCAGACCCTGAGGGCCGGCCTGCTCGCCAAGGTGCTTGAGAACGGTTTTGAGCTTCGAGTCCGACGAAGAGGTGATGATGACGCGCGCGCCAGCAAGGAGAGCGAGCTGCGCAGGGCGGGCGGAGGTTAACATTCATCCTTGCGGCCGTGTAAAATCAAGGCTGACAAACGCACCTGCGCGCCGAAAACGCTGACACCTCCGGTGCCCTGGAAGAGGGCGGTTTGGCCGGGGCGGATCGACTTCTCAGAACCGAAGCTGCGCACAAAATGCGATCAGCCGTTGCTCGCAGCACGAGCCGCAGAGATGGTATGGACATACAGGGCATTCCAAGCCGTCAGCGCAGCGCAGGGCAGCGTGGATGCCTCCTCGTACGACAGGTGCTCTGGGATCTTGACGAGTCCATAGTCGGGGAGGAGGCGGTACTGAGACAGCATGCCGTCCGCCTGCGCGCCGAGCGACGACGCGAAGTAGTCGGTCGTGTCGTACGGACCGGCAATCTGATCCTGGGTAAAGTTGGCCTGCGGGCGAGTGAGGCAGAGAGGTCGGCAAAGTCAGCGACGACGGAAGTGGAGGAGTCGCTACCAGAGGGGAGGAGGCGCAGCAGCAACAGGAAATCGACTGACAATGACCCTGTCTCCGACCTTCCACTTGGTGACGTCCTCGCCAACTTCGACAACCTCGCCGGCACCATCAGAGGCCGGGATGAGCTGCGAACGCAGGGAAGAAAGCAGGTTTTAGCCCATCACTGCCTTTAAAGAGGGGGTTTGGCTCGCCGTCGGCGACGGCCGCGAGCACGTACGTTCTCCTTCATCTGCGCCGGGTAGAGGCCCTGCAGTGACAACACATTTCTCGTCAGCATCGACGTCGACACCACACGAGGAGAGAATTAGGAAGGGGCTCACCTTGGCGACGGCAAGGTCGCGGAATTGGAGCGAGCAGGCATGGACGCGGACGAGCACCTGCTTGCGCTTGGGCCGCTCGAGCTTTGCGTCCTTGACGAGCTTGAGCTGGTCGAAGCCGCCTCCAGGGGCGACGACGTAGTGCTGGTAGGTCGATGGGAGAGACATGCTGAAGAGGTGTGGGAGATGGGGATTGGGAGCAAGTGTGCTGGCTGACTTGATCAGGACCTGCTTTGATCTCGCCCGCGATGGCGGAGTGCTGACGCAGCACGTCTCCAGAGTGCTGACGCAGCACGTCTCCAGAGTGCTGACGCAGCACGTCTCTCGGCACCTTTTCATCCACTTTCCGTCGGCGACCGACCTTCCTTCCATGCAGTCTCCCGAGTCTCGAAGGTTCAGCAAGCGCGCGTCGACATCATTGGCATAACGGGAGGATGTTCGGCAGAGATCGCCATGTCGCCTTCAGCGCGACGAGGGAATATGAGGGTGGTCAAGTTGTCGACAGCGGGATGAGGAACTGTGGTGAAAATGCAATGATGGAGCAGGTCGGAGAAGGAGGGACTGGTGGGTGATGGAGATTGCTGCACGGGCGTGCTGATTGGTATGCGTCGAGGGCGACGGCGACGGCGAACTGGACGTCATGACAAGGAAGAAGGTCAGCCCAAGCCGGGGGGTGAACCTTGAATCGCTCACGACGCACCTCATGGACGACAGGACGTTCACTGCTGCTGCGGCTGGGAGTACTGCTGCTGCGAGTACCCCTGATGCTGCTGCTGCTGCTGCTGCTGCTGCTGCTGCTGCTGCTGCTGGCCGTCCCGTCCACCTCCGTTCCTCGGCCCTCGCCTCGGCCCACGCCGTCCCTGACCTCCATGGCGCCCGCCGAACCCACCGCCCTGGCCGTTCAGCCCGTCCCCGACCTCGCCGAACGTGTCGAGGTTCTTGACGCGCTCCTCGTCGCGCCACATGCGCCCGCGGACCACGCCGCTCCCGCGCGGCGCGCGCCCGCCCCGCGCAGTGCCTGCGAAGTCGGGCCGGAGGTCCGAGGAGATCGAGTCGAAGAAGCTCGTCGACTTGTTGTAGAACTGCTGCTTGTTGGCCTCGCCCGCGGAGGCGGAGCTCGTGCGCCGGTCGCCGCCCGACGCAGCAGGAACGTCCTCGTCGTCGTCGGACGAGTCGGCGTCAGAGTCGGCCTCGACGAGAACGGACCCAGCCTCCTTGGCGAGCTGCGCCTTGTCGAACTTCTTGTTGCCCGCCTCAAAGTCAAACTCGGTCTCGGGCACGGTCACGGGCGTCGAAGCCTGCTGCTGCTGGCTGTGGTAGCTGTGCTGCTGGGACTCGCGCTGCTGACGTGGCGGCCTCTGACCCCGCTGGCCCTGCTGCTGGTGCTGCTGCTGACCGAATGAGTTCTGGCGCGAGCCCGCGCCGAGCGCAGCTGGCCCGCGCCCGCCGCGCGAGACGCTCATCTCGCCCAGCGCACGCTCGATCTTGTCGAGGTTCGACTGGGCCGTGTTGTTGGCAAGCGTCGGAGTTGGCGCCGGCTGTTGCTGCACGCCAGCGTTGGCGTTGGAAGAGGAAGGCGCGTTTGGCAGCGGCTTGAGCGTGATCTGAGGCGGTGCGGCGGAGGCGGTCGACGGGGAGGACGCAGGCTTCGAGACAGGAGCGGCGGCGGCGCCGGCCGCAGTCGCAAGGGCGCCCTGTGCGCGAGGGCCGGTGGGGGCCTGAAGAGGAACGTCGACTTTCTCGGACGAAGTAGGGCCAACCTTCGGCGGCTGGGCGGCCGAACCGGGCTGAGCGACCTGCGAAACCGGCGGCGGCAGCGGCGCACCTCCATTTGGCGCTTGGCGCTGGACCATCGGGCTGCCGTTCTGCTGTTGCTGCTGCTGGGGGAAGCCCGGCGGCGGCGGCGGAGGGGGAGGATACGCGCCCCCGAACCCAGGCTGGCTCGGGTACTGCCCCGGCCAGGGTCCCTGCCCAGGCGGCGGGGGAGGCGGCATGCCGTAAGTGCCGTAGGGTCCGCCGGGGGCGCCGGGGGGGACGCTGAAGGGCGGGTAGGCACCCGGAGGAGGCTGTGGGTAGCCGGCGGGGACCTGGGGGGACTGCTGGGTGGGCGGAGGGCGCGACTGAGCCTGCAGGGTCCCACAGTTCAGGCGGGTGAGCCTGGGTCGGTCTCAAATGTAAGAGCTGGAGCAGGACGCACGCCCATGATCGCGGGGTCGTCGGGGACGGCAGGAGCAGCTGCCGGTGCAGGCGACTGCTCGATGGCGAGGTCCTTCACATCCTTTGCCCTGTCCCGTGATGAAAGGTCAAGTCAGCGTCGGGAGGCCCATGCTGGGTAGCTCGGCCACAGAACGGGGACGCACCGGAAGACGACAAAGTCGTAGACGCGGTCGCTCGGGGGCACAAACTGGTCCTGCGGCTTCCTCGTCTCCGTTCCTCGCGAGGAGACTGCCAGCGGATTCGCGGTCGCAAGCGGTCGAGATCAGCCGGCCGTCGGCCTCAAAGACCAAGGAGAGGAGACGAGGAAAGATGACGCACCGTTCTCGAGCGAGATGGTGCTCTCCTGGTGATCGATCGAGTGCAGCCGGCCGACGTAGCGGATGTCGCTGACCGACGTCAGGGTGATGATGGCTCTGTCGTGCCGGCGGAAGACGGCAAGGGAGGGAGGGGAGGGGGGTACGTCAGGATCGCGGGCGGCGAGCGGGGCGGGCGCAGGGAGCAGCGGCAGCGGCAAGACAAGAGGGACGCACCCGATGAACGCGGATGCCATGGCTGCTGAGCTGGTTGCTGCTGCTGGGGGATGCTGGGGGAGGCCGTCGACGGGCCGCTCAAGCTGCACAGATGGCAAGAGCCGTAAGCAGTTACGCACATGGACCGTAAACAGGCACGCTCCGGTACTCGACACCGTCCACTCGACACATGCAGGCGACCCCTCGCAACATCAGGCGGAAGGGCAGGCGCGTCGTCATGTCTATCTAGTCGGAGGGGCGCACCCCCTTGACGCGGTCGCTCAGCCCGCGATGGCCGTGCTCCCCAACCCCCTCCCGCCCGACCCTACGAACCCCCCAAGCCCACCGCCGCGCGCGCCCCTCGCACCCCCGGCGCCCTTGCCCTCGTGCGCGCGCTCCTCCTCCGCCCCCGCGTCGCCGAGCACGACGACCCTCACGAGCCTGCGCTCGTCCGGGCGGATCAGGGCCAACCCCTCGCTCACCCACACGGCCTCCGGCTGCCGCTTGACGACGACCGTCACCCCTCTTTCCTGCTCCTGCAGCGGGCGGCGCTCGAGATGAGCCGAGTCCGCAGGGAGGGGAGGGGAGGGAGAGCGGAGGCCGGGGATGGTGAAGACGCCGTCGATCGACCGCTGGAGCAGGAAATGCCGGTAGAAGGGGAGCGTGAGGGGAGGGAGCGTCGTGAGATCGTAGACGACCGACAGCGGGGGTGTTCGCGTCTCCGGGACGTCCACTGACGGCTCGATCTCGAGCGACGAGGGCGAATCGACCGATGAGGGGTCGGCCGATGAGTTGTGCGCGCGCGGGACGGCGATGAACCGCTCGACGATTCTCGCCGCGCCTTCGTCCTCCACCTCGTCCTCCCCCGGAACACCGTCCTCTGCGCCGACCCTCATCCTGCACGTCAGATTGCACCCCACGCACTCGACCTTCTTCAACCTGCCACCTGCTATCCACGCGCCCGTGACGACGTGCCAGCTCCTCTGCTCGACCGAAAAGTCGTACTTGCTGCTCCTCCGGAAGCACGGCCGGAACACGGCATGCGTCGGGCGGACGAGCGCGAGAAACGGCGCGTACCCGATCAGGCCGGTGTAGGCGAGCGAGATCGAGAGCGTCTTGAGGAGCAGAGGGTGCGGCGGTGGGCTGGAGGACAGCGAGAGACGCGAGGTCGACGGCGGGGTCGACGGCTGGACGAGGAGCGTCAGGTGCCGGATCTGGTGCAATGATAGGTAAGGTTCGAGGGCGAGAGAGATCGGGCCGTCCTGTCGTGCGAGTGAAGACAGGGTGGGTTAGCCAGAATTGAGGTGCTGCGCATCGGGCGGACAGCGAGCGACCGAACAGAGCGAACGCACCCTTTCGAGGAACAGCTGGTCGAACGCCTGATGCCTAGCGATGACAACGCTCTCGTACAGCACCGGACTAGCCTCCCTCAGCCAGACCCAGCACACCCTGGCCGCAGCAGCAAGCGTCGGCGCATCCGCATGGGCCAGGACGAGCGCCACGAGCTCGACGGGCAGGTGCGGCAGCTGCCTGGCACCGCTGCTGACTGTCCCTGCAGGGTAGGGCACGGCGAGGGAACGCCGGATGCTCGGCGGAGGTTGGGGCTCGAGTGGCGGCAGGTCGTGCACGAGGGACGCGAGGTCGATGGACCAGCGCGACGGGGCCGAGGTGACAGTCATGATGGGATGCGGTTGGAGGTTGCAGTGCGTGACGTGACAGCTGGAGAAAAGGAATGGGCCGTCAGCTGCAGACTAGAGACACTGTCACAAAGATGCTCACCGGCGCTCGAGCTCCAGACAGAGCGGTTGACGGGGAGAAGCTGAAGTCGGCCGTGTGTGCACGGGCGGAGCTGGTCGACGGCGACGCGCGCGTGCGCCGGCCGCCGTCAGCTTGAGCATGCCCCGACCCACTTGGACGACGAGCAGCGCACGTACGGAATGGTCTCGACGCGCCCGAGTTGAAGCCGAAGCTACCTGGAGATGCACGAGCTGTCTGGATGAGGCGGTCGACGCCAACGGCGCATGTATACATCCCCTCGCAATCCACATTCACCGTTGCTCGCTGACACCTGCTCCCCGGACCAACATCAACGACAAAAAAAAGAGCGCTCATGCATCCCCCTTCCTGCTCTTCTTGCGCTTCTTGCCCTTCTCCTCCGGACCGCCCGCGCTTTCCCTCAGCGCGTCCAGCACCCCGCTCAAGCCCTGCGCGTCCGCCGCCGCCGCCTTCTCCGCCGCCTTCTTCGCGCGCTTCGCCGCTTTCCGCTCGTCCTTCGCCGCGTCGGCCGCGGGGGCAGCGGGCGCAACGGAGGGGGCCGCAGAACCGGCCGGGGCGGCGGCGGCGGCGAAGATCGCGTCGAGCTCGTCCGGGTCGGCCGCGGGCGCCTTGCGCTTGCGCTTCTTGTCCTTCGCGCCGGCGGCAGGCGCGACGTCGTCCGCTCCTTCGGCGCCCGCCTTGGACTCCGGTGCCTGCTCCTTCTCCGCCGTGAGGGCAGAAGCAGAAGCAGAAGCAGCAGGCGCGGGCGCTGCAGCAGCGGCCGGCGCCGCCTGCGCCTTGCGCCACTCGGCCGGCTTGCGCCGGTAAGAGTTGAGGTTGAGCCTGCGCGCGAGGAAGCGGCCGTACTGCGAGTCGGACAGGGCGGCCTCGTGCGGGAGGAGCGACTTGGCGATCTTCTCCTGCGAGTCGGGCCGAAGCGGGTAGGAGGCGAGGGGGGGGGGGGGGGACGGTCAGCGCGTTGTCTTCAGGAGCGAAAAAAGGGGAAGAGGGCGCGCGCACCTTGAGGAACCCGTCGCACTTGCCCCAGATCTTCTCCCCGACCCTCGACCCGACCCGGTCGTCCACGAGCCCAAAGAAGCCGGCGTCGACGAACGCGAGCACGACCCTGCGCTGGAGCTTGAACGGCACGGTCGGGACGTCGAGGACCGCGTCGATCAGGCGGGATGAGATGGGCGAATGTGCGATCTGGAGGAGGTCATCGAAGCTCTGTGCGAGAAGGCTGTGCGGGGCGCAGAACGGGCAGCGTCAAGTGAGCCCTCCGTCAACCACAGGAGAAGGAGAGAGGGAGAGGGAAACGCACGAGTTCACCACACGCTCCGCCTCCCCGCCGCCCAACCGCAGCAAGCCCTGCGCGAGCAGGCAGCCCTGCACGCTCGGCGCCAGCGCCTCCTTCTCCTGCTCGACCTTGCGCTGGTGCCCGAGCCTGCGCTTGAGCCGGTTGAGCTCGTCGGCGCTCGGCGCGGCGTCGTCGCCCGGGGAGGGCAGGAGGTCGGCGAGCGGCTCGGGCTCGGCGTCCGAGTCGGCCGCGTCGCCCTCCTCTGCCGGAAGCCCGGCCGCAGCGCGGTACCGCTGTTTATTTTTTGCGGCTCGAGTCAGCACAGTACGAGCGCAAGTGGAGGGGGAAGAGTGAAGAGGGGAGGAGTGGGGGTACGCACACGCCGAGGCTTGAGCGACAGGAGGCAAGGGACGAGGTAGCCCTCTTGCTCCTTGCCCGAGATCTCGAACGCCTTGCACACGGCCTGGCACACGCACGCACGCATGTCCGAGTCAGCAACCGGGCTCAGCCACGCTCGCGGGTGGGACAGAAAAAGGGGAGGAGGCGGAGGGGAGGGGGGGGGGGGGGGAGAAAAGCCGCACCTCGAGCACCGCGGCTCCGTGCTCGCCCAGCTCCGCCGCCCGTCCAACGACGGCGCTCACGACGCCCAGCCGGGCGCGCTTGACCGCGCGCGCCCACTCGCCGCTCTCCTCGAGCACGCCCTCGAGCGCCGCCGAGTCGAGCCGGCGCACGCCCTTGGCGACGACGTAGTTCGCGACGGGGTGCACGCCGAGCTTGCCGAGCCGGCCGGCAAAGTACGTCGACCAGAGGAGGGCGAACGTGCGCGGGGGAGCGGAGAGGAGGAGCGCCTCGAGCAGGTGCGAGCCCGCGATGTCGCGCAGGAGGTGCTCGACGTAGTCCTCCCGCTTCGGAGGGGGCGCGTCGGGGCGGACTGGGGGCCGTTCGAAGAAAATCATGGCAGCGTCAGCACACCGCGAGACCACCCCAGAAAGAAACGGACAGGCGAGAAAGAGGGGATGAGGGAGACGCACGCGAAGCGCCCACCAGCCCGACCGTGCAGGCGTCGACGAGCGAGCCCTCAACCTCGGCCTCGCCGCCCAGCGCCTCAAGCTCGACCAGCATCTGCAGCACCGGCCCGCTGACGTTGCCGACGCCGAGCGCGCGGATCTCGACGGGCGAGACCTGCTCCCTCAGGGTGCGCCAGAACCGCGGAAGCAGCTCAGCGAGCGCGGCGGGGACGCGCAGCGACGAAGAAGGGGAGGAGGCCGCCTCCTCAGGGTTGGCGACGACGGGCTTGAAGTTCGCGTTCTCCTTGGCGTACTTCTCGGACCGCTTGCTCCTCACCGCCGCGCCCCCTCCCGCGGTCCCTTTCCCGCCGGCGTCCGAGTGGGAAGGCACGGGCCGGCCGGCGAGGACGAGCAGCAACACGCGCACCGGGTGCGAGCCGAACGGCGAGTGCACGAGCTCGGGCAGCGCAGGGAGGAGCTCGGCGGTGAGCGCGGCGAGCTGGGCCGAGAAGAGCGGGAGGAGGGACGCGTCGGGCCGCGATTGCTGCGGGGGGAACAGGCCGCGCTCCTGCAGACGACGGCGTGCGAACCAAGAGACACAATGTCAGACGGTCAGGCCGAGGGTAGGGAAGCGGGACAGGAACGCACCTCGCGGTCGATCGTCTTCGCGCCGAGCGTGAGCAGCGTCTGCACGACGTGCGAGCCGAACCGGTGCTGCGCAAGCTTGATCCAGCTGCGGCAGCAAAGCAACATCCGGCGCGTCAGGGACCTCGTCTCCTCGATTCCAGATGCAAGAGGCGGCGAGAGGGAGGCGGCGAGCGCGGAGAGAGGACGCACTTGCCCATGAACGCATCGGCCAGCACCCGCCGGCCCCAGTCGCCCATGTTCCACACCATGCGCTCGACGACGAGCGCCCCGTCCGAGTCGGTCGCGAGCTGGAGCTCCTTGCCGCGCAGCTCGCCGAGCGCGGCCGTCAACAGAAGCTGGCGGTCTGTGCGTGTCGCACACGACCTGGTCAGCGGGGTAAAGGGTGGGTGGGGCGGGAGGGCAAGGAGGCGAAGAAGGACGGACCCTCGTGCTCCTCCTCGGCGTCCTCGCCCTCGGGCAGACCGGCGAGCTCGAACGCCTGCAGCTTCTCGTCGACCGTCTTGAAGTAGGCCTTGACCTGCGAGGCGCCACCGAGGACAGGTCAGCGGTGGCAGCGGGCAGCAGAGTGGCTCAGCCGCCCAGCAGACGCACCTCGGCCTCGACGAAGCCGAACGGGGCGTCACCCTCGACGCGGTCGCGGATGCTGCCGAGCCCGCCGTCGGCCGGCTGGACCCAGTCGGCCTCTTCCTGCTGCTGCTGCTGCAGCTGCTGCTGCTGTGGGTGGCCGTCGTCTGGGGCTGCAGCGGCGAGGTGGGCGGCGCGCTGGCCGTAGCCGGCGTCCTGGGGGGGCTGGTGGGCGGGCGGGGCGGGGTCGGACTTGGGCTTGCGCTTGCCACGCTTGCGGACGAGCTCCTTGGGCATCGCGGGCGGCTGGAGGGAGGGAAGGTGAGAGAGAGAGAGAGCAAGAGGTCGGAGGCTGTATACTCACCGCCGGTCCACCCCACATCAGCCTCCGACCCCCCGACGGCTCAAATTCTGGCTCCGAACCCCCGGTCTGACCTCCGACGGCGACGACCGTCTCCCTCTCTCATCATCGACCCCCACACACACACACACACACGCCATGGCTCCCCGCGCACAGGACCCGTCCGTCCCACGCCTCTCTCTCTCGTCTCTCCCCCTCCAGCTGACAGGCCTCCCCGCAGCTTCTTCCCCTCCATCGGCGCCCTCGCCGCCGGCACCCCCGTCGACGGCGCCGTCTCGACCCCCACCGACGTCGGCAGCACGGCCGCTCAGGGCGACGACGACGACGACGTGCCCGTCGTGCAGGAGATCGAGTCGCTCTGCATGCAGTGCCACGAGAACGTGCGCCCCCGTTTCTTCCCTCTGCCGCCCCGCGCGCGCTGCGGTGGTGCTGACTAAGGGCCACCGTCGTGCCTCCCCTCCCTCGTTGTTCGCTTGGGACCCGACCTCCCTCCTCCTCCTTTGCCGCTGCCGACGCCCGCCGCGTCCTCGCTCGCCGTACCCCGAACCACCGACGGGCTCGCCCACGTACGCGCAGGGCACGACCCGCCTGCTGCTCACGTCGATCCCTTACTTCCGCGAGGTCGTGCTCATGTCGTTCCGGTGCGACCACTGCGGCGAGGTCAACACCGAGATCCAGAGCGCGGGCGTGATCCAGGGTGCGTCCTTCGGCCCATCTCCCTCTTCTCTCCCGCCCGTTTGCCGGGTCCGTATCCGCTGACGCAGGCCTGGGCCTCGCGACGGCGTGCAGAGCGCGGATCGACCTACACGCTCCACATCCGGACGCCCGACGACCTCTCGCGCCAGATCGTCAAGTCGCCCACCGCGACCGTCACGCTGCCCGACTTTGCCCTGACCATCCCGCCGGGCAAGGGCCAGCTGACGAACGTCGAGGGCGTGCTGCGCGACACGGTGCGCGACCTCGCGCTCGACCAGCCCGTGCGCAAGGTCATGGACCCCGAGACGTGGGCCAAGATCGAGGGTCTGCTGGACGGGCTCCGGGGCGCGCTCGGGGAGGCGAAGGAGGACGAGGAGGAGGGTGCGATCGGGTGGGAGGGACGCGCGAGGGCCGAGGTCGGCGAGGGCGCCGAGGGCCGCCCGGAGCAGCTCGACGTCAAGCGCCAGCGAACGGACGCCGGCGCCGGCGCTGCGCCGGCCACTTTGAAGCCCTTCACGTTCCAGCTCGACGACCCGTCCGGCAACTCGTTCGCCGCGTTCGCCGGCTCCATCTCGGACCCCAAGTGGTCGTTGCGGACGTACGTCCGCACGCGCGCGCAGGACGTCGCCCTCGGCCTGATCGCGGCCGACGCGCCGCCCGTCGCCGCGGCCGGCGCGGGCGCGGACGGCGAGCTCGTCGACCCGGGCGAGGGCAAGTTTGAGAACGAGGAGGTGTACTCGTTCCCGAGCACGTGCTCGAGCTGCCACGGCACGCTCGACACGCTCATGAAGAAGGTCAACATCCCGTACTTCCAGGTGCGTCTTTTCTCTCTCTCTCCTCGTCTCGTCTCTTCTCCACCCTTCCCCCCGCCCTTTTCCCATTTCCTTCTCCTGCCCATCCTTTCGTGCCAGCGGGCTGACCGCGAGCGCCGCCCGCCCGCTCGGGGGAACAACGAGCAGGACATCATCATCATGTCGACCAACTGCCACTCGTGCGGGTACAAGGACAACGAGGTCAAGAGCGGCGGCGCCGTGTCGGACCTCGGCAAGAAGATCACGCTCAAGGTCGAGGATGCTGAGGACCTGACGCGGGACCTGCTCAAGGTGCGTTCGGTTGCCCTTTGCGCTCCGCCGGTGGAAGCGCAGTCTCTGGAGATGCCAACTACCGATGACTAACGCGCTTGCCCCCCCCCCCCCCTCCCCTCTCTCCTTTCGCTCGCTCCACCTTGCACTCGCTAGTCCGAGACGGCCGGGCTCGAGATCCCCGAGATCGACCTTGTCCTCCAGCCGGGCACGCTCGGCGGCCGCTTCACGACGCTCGAGGGCATCCTGACGCAGGTGTACGAAGAGCTCAACGAGAAGGTGTTTGCCTCCGGCGCGTCGGCCGGCGGCGGAGACTCGCGCAGGGGCGGCGGGGCCGGCGGCGGGGAGGAGGTGGAGATGGGCGGGT
This sequence comes from Cystofilobasidium ferigula, assembly GCA_014825675.1. Lineage (NCBI taxonomy): Eukaryota > Fungi > Basidiomycota > Tremellomycetes > Cystofilobasidiales > Cystofilobasidiaceae > Cystofilobasidium > Cystofilobasidium ferigula. Next base: position 38,651 of record MVAM01000136.1, read on the forward strand.
TCGAGGGCTTCTTGAAGGGCCTCAAGGCGGTGCGTCCCCTGATTCTTCTCCTTCCTTTGGGTTCGTGAAGCGTGCCCACGTGCTGACCAGACTGCCCTGCCGCGCCTCAGGTCATGAATGCCGAGAAGCCGTTCACGCTCATCCTTGACGACCCGCTCGCCAACTCGTACCTCCAGAACCCTTGTTCGTCCTCTTTACTCTGACCTCGGCCTCCCTTGCCCTCCGCTGACCCTTCGCTTTCTGTCGTCCGCTCGCAGACGCACCCGACGCCGACCCGTCCATGACGATCGAGACGTACCCGCGGACGTTTGAGCAGAACGAGGAGCTCGGTCTGAACGACATGGTCATCGAGGGGTACGAGGGGGAGGAGGAGGCCCGCCGGGCGGCGGAGGAGGCGAGGCGGACCGAGGAGGCCGGCCTGGCCGGGCTCAAGACTGCTTAGGCGCAGGCTGTCTTAGTGATTAGAATACTGCTGTTCAAGGACGCTGGCGCTGGCACTGCGAGCGGTTTGACCGCTGTGCGCGTGAGCTGTGCAGGTGGAGGCGGATGACTGCAATATGTATAGTGGTCAAGAGTATATATGTGCGAGCGGACGGCCATCTCCGACGCTAGTGGGGGGCTGAATGCGCGCCTTTCTCCTGCTCTCCCGCTCTCTCCTTTACAACCCCTTGCACGCATGCTCCCCTCCGTCCTCCTGCAGCCCTTCCTCTCTCTCCTCTCCATGTCCCCTTCCGCCTCCCCTCTGCACGGCAGCACCGCGAGCACCCCGGCCTACGCGTTCGACCCGCCCGCGGACGGCAGGTTCCCCGTCCCCCGGCCGTCGCTCAGCTTCTGGCTCCAAGGGGCGCGCGCGGACCCGCTGCTCGACTACAGGACCGAGGGGGGTCTGCCGGCGGACGCGGACGTGGTCGTCATCGGGAGCGGGGTGCGTCCGTCGAGCCTCTTGCTTCCTGCCGGAAGCGGCGACGGCGGGGGCAGTCAGTCGCGGGGCTGACCCACGACGGACGTTGCGCGCGCCGCACGATGCAGCTCTCCGGCGCGCTCGTGGCGTACGAGCTCCTGCACGCGCCCGGCCGACCCGAGTCGGTCGTCGTGCTCGAGGCGCGCGAGACGTGCTCGGGCGCGACTGGTCGGTCGGTCCCGCCCTCTTTCATACGCGCTTCGTCCCCCCGCACCTGGTCGTCCCTCGCTGACTGCGCTTCCTTTCGCTCGCGCGAGCGCAGCAACGCCGGCCACTGCAAGCCCGACCAGTACAAAGGCTTCACCAAGTACGCCCGCCGCTTCGGCGAGCAGATGGCGCTCGACATCCTCCGCAACGAGCAGGCGACGTTTGACGCGCTCGTCGCCTTCGTCGAGCGCGAGGGGATCGCAAACGAGGTGCAGCTGTGGACGGGGGAGACGCTGGACGTTGCAATGTCTAAGGGTGAGCCTTTTTTCCACTCGCCTGGTTCGGGTGCGAGTCAGCACTGAGGCAGTGAGCTGATCAGGCATACCTCCCGCCGGCAGAGGTCAAGGACGACCAGCTCGCGACGTACGAGGCGTACAAGGCTGCGGGGGGCAAGGTCGACCACCTGCGAGTCATCACCGATGCGACCGAGGCGTCTCGGGTTCGGCCCTCTTCTCCCCTGTCCAACCGCGCGCACGACGGACTGACCTCAACCCACCGCCCGGATGGCCAGGTGTCGCGCCTCAAGTCCGCCCAGTCGCTCGTCGCCTGGCGCGCCGGCTCGCTCTACCCTTGGAAGCTCGTCGCGCACCTCCTGCGCAAGTCGCTCGCCAAGGGTTTGAACTTGCAGACGTACACGCCGGTCGAGAGCGTCACTGCTGCGGAAGAGCAGGGGGTGTGGGAAGTGAACACGCCGAGGGGATCGATCGTGCGTCCCTTTGTATCCCTGACAGTCGCACGCAGGCATGAGAAAAGGCTGACGCCCGCTTGCCTGATTGTGCCGCAGCGCACCCGCAAGGTTGTGCATGCGACGAACGCCTTTGCGCCGACGCTTCTTCCGCTCCTGGCCGACGGGCTCGAGGCTTCGGCGTTCTTGTGCAACAAGGTCGTGCCCCCGCCGTCCTTCTCCGGCTCCAGGGCCCTGAAGAACACGTATGGCGTGATGATGCCGGGGGGGTCGATGTACTCGATCAACCCGAGGAGCAACTCGGATGGCGTGGTGCTGTTCGGTGCGTCCCGCCCAGCCCTGCTTCCGTTTGCTTGAGAAGCCGACGGACTGACTATCCTGCTCTACCACACGCCCACCGCAACACCAGGAGGAGACAACCCCAACGTCAAGGAGCTCAGGAAGATGTTCGACGAGCACCCCGAGCTGCGGGCGGACGACCGCCTGGGTGGGTTTACGCCCGTCACGCAGGCCGTCATCGTACGTTCTCCCTCCTCGTTCTTACGCGCGCGGTCCCGACTGGGGCTGTTGCTGATATGCATGACGCATCGCGCAGGACCTAGCGGAGAATGAGTTCGAGGGGTGGGGCAAGTTCGAGGACATGGCCGCGGGCGAAGGGGTTGACTACGATTGGAGCGGTGTCATCGGTTGCGTCCCTCCCTCCCTTCTCTCTCCCGGTTCCGCCCTTTTCAGTTCTTCAGCCCCTGAAACTGACTGGAGGGTGAGCAGGAAACACCAAGGACTCGGTGCCGTTCGTCGGGCGCGTGCCGGGGCTCGAGGGCCATTTCGTGAGCGCCGGCCACAACGGGTGCGTTTTCCCGTCCCCCTGCTTTGCGCTGAGACGGGCCGATGCTGATCCCATCGGCCGAGGGGCAGGCACGGCATGGCACGCATCTTTACCGCCTCCGTACGCCCGCTCCCGTGTTTTTTTATTGACCCACCAGCCTGATCCCCTCTTCTCCTCTTCCCCCTCCAAAGCCCGCCCTCGCGAAACTCATCCTCGACCCCTCCCTCCCGTTCAACGCGACGGGCCTGCCAGGGGCGTTCGAGCTGACCGCTGCGCGGGTTGCGAAGCTGAGGGGCGAGCCGAAGGCAGAGCGGGGGCTTGGGCTGGGCGGGCCTGAGAAGGCGAGGCTCTAGAGGGGACGTTGCGGCGCTGAGGATGTGGTGAGGAGGGCGGGAGGGAGAGTGTTTAGAGTGCCCCTTTGCGCGGGCGGGACCCGTCGTAGTAGGTTTTGCATGCACCTTGGACCTGCCGTCGCAGTGCAGATAGAGCTCGCACAGCAAGGCCAAGGGGATGAGTCGTGAGCGTCGGGAGGGTTGTCATTATATGCGCCGCCCCTCCTCCTCCTCCTCCTTCAGCCGCGCCGCCTCCGCCGCCCGCTGCTTGCGCTCGATCTCGGGCCTGAGCAGCTCGAGCGCCCGCCGAGCCTCCTCGACCCTGCTCTCGCCGCGGACCCACCGGCCGACGTCGTTCCACACGACCGCCGCCTGGCTCTGGCGCACCCACTTGCCGACGTCGGACCGGCGCAGGCCGTCCAGCCAGCCCGCGTCGTTCTTGTGCACCATCATCAGGCCGAGCACGACGGGCAGCCACCAGAGCGAGTCCCAGAACAGCCGGCGCGCCGTCTGGTCGCGCGGCAGGCGGTAGAACTGCCACGCCCGGCGCGCAAACAGCGCGTTGGGCACGAGGCTCGTGAGGGCAAACAGGCCCGTGACGGCGCCCGAGGCGGGCGCGAGCACCGAGCAGATGGGGAACATCGCGAGCGCGTACCGGAGCGAGACGCGTGCGTTCCTGCGCGGGTCGACGGCGGAGAGCATCTTGTAGGACGAGATGGCGTAGGACGACCGGAGGACGTGCGACAGCGCGTTGAAGTGCGGGAACTGCCAGGCGAAGAGGAGCGCGGCCAGCGTGAGCGGCGCCAGGAACGTCACTTCGACCTCGCGCGGCGAACCGTCGTCCGACCCCAGGTGAGCCGACGGGTAGAGCGTCGGCAGGTGCGCGTCCGGCAGCGCGATGGACGGCAGCGGGAGGCCGTCGTCGTCGTCCGGCGCGCCGTGCGACGTGCGCTTCTTAAGCTCCCTCGCAAGGTAGTCCTTCATCACCGGTTTGGCCCATCCCTCAGGCACCTCGTCCTCGTCCTCCGCGTGCGTGCCGCCGATCTTGATGGTGACCTTCCTGCTCTCGGGCAGCCAGGCCGGCAGGTGCCAACGCGCCTTCTGCTCGCGCGTCGGCCAGATCTCGCCCCCCGTCGCCGTCCAGCCCATGACGGGCGGGATGGCGCCGACGAGCGCGCCGACCCACGTGTTCCACACCGAAAGGCGCTTCATCGGCGTGTACACGAACGCATACAGCAGCAGCGTGCCCGCGCCGAGCGCCGCCGTCGTCCCGTTGCAGCCGTAGTACAGGAGCGCGGTGCCCGCGAGCGCGCAGACGACTGCGAAGACCGCGGCGTGCGGGGTCGAGATGGCGCGGGTGACGAGCGGGCGAGCGCGCGTGCGCAGGGCCTGCGCGTCGAGCGGGTGCTCGAACATCTGGTTGATGGCGTTCGCAGCGGCGGACGTGAGGAACGTCCCTGCGGTGAGCGAGAGGAGGACCGGCAGCGTCGTCGGGTACGGCGAGAGGGCTAAGCCTGTCGTCGACGTCAGTACGACGAGAATCGACAGCCGCGACTTGGCGAGCGTGAGGTAGAGCGAGAGCAGCCGCGACGGCGTCAAGGGAGGGAGCGGCCGGTAGGTCGGCTCGGGCAGGGACGACGGCTTGAGCGGGGCCGCCGAGCTCTCGCTGGGCGGCGGTACCGATGGCGGATCTGCAAGCAGCACGAGGGACGGTCAGCCTCGTGCATCGAGCGTAGCCTGCTGGCGCACGCAAGCTCGAAAGCAGCAGCAGGCAGGGGTGGGGGGGGGGGGGGGAGGCGGACGCACCGGTGGTGTTTCCGGCGACCTGACGCCGCCTCTGGCTCGTCGACAGCGTCCTCCTCGCCTCTGACCAGCGGTTCATGGACGACGGCTTCCGCGCCAAGCTGGAGGAGCAGCGAGCAGCCGACGGCCAGCCGGCGAGCGAGGACGAATGGGAAGGAGGGCAGAAGGCGGCGACCGTCGTCCGTCCGAGCGCGCCGAGCACCGACCGCGCGGACGACGGGGGCGTGGCGGCGGCGGCGGTGGCGACGGACCGTCCGAGCGAGGGCAGGACGAGCGACATGGGCGAGCTGGCGGTCGGCTGAGGAGGGGCCGATGGCGCTGCTAGCAAGCCACGGAGCAGCGGCAGACAGTACGCATGCCGCCCTTCACGGCTCCCTCCTCCTGCTCCTCGGCGCACGCTCGCCCAGGCGCTCGCCAGGAGCGCACCGAGCACAGCTTGGTCGCGGTGCCGGCTGTCAGCCGTCTCTTGGCCTGGTTGCGACTCTGCGCCGGGCTGAGCTTCGCGGTGGTTCACGAGACTCACGTCCGAGCCTTCCGATCCGCCCGACACGCCTTCTGCCGCAAGGCGAGGACTGTAGAGAGCGGCAGCGGCAAGGCAGGGCGCTGTCCATCCCGGGTCCTGATCCTGGACAGTGGGGTGTGCCGGTCGTCGTCCTCGAGCTTCCCAGCTGCGCGGGAGGGGTCGCTCAGTCCGCCGCGCCCATCTCCCGCAACCCCGGCTTCAGAGAGACGCCCCCCCCCCCCCCCCCCCCCCCACCCCCCCCCCCCCCCCCCACCCCCCCCCCCCCCCCCCCCCCCCCCCCCCTTCTCCCCCCCCCCCCCCCCTCCCCCCCC
>MVAM01000137.1:0-25157 GCA_014825675.1 Cystofilobasidium ferigula
AAGGGGCAGCGGCGGCAGCAAATTCGTGCTGTGACAACTGTGAGGTGGGGGGGGGGGGGGGGCGGCGGGGGGGGGGGGGGGGGGGGGAGAGGGGGGGGAAAGGAAGTGACGTACGGAACTCGACGATCTCCCGCAGCTCGTCCTTGGCCTCCTCGCACCCCTTCACGTCGTCAAACTTGACGACCTTCCCGCCGTCCTTGGAGCTCTCGAACTCGTTGACGCTCGGGCCGAGCTTGACCGTGCCGGCCTGGTCCATGACGAGGACGGCGATGGTCGCGAAGCCTGCACACGCACCACGCTGCTGCCGTCAGCGCAAACAACAGAGCGACCGAGCACGGGAGGGGGAGGTGCGCACCAAACCACTTGATCGCGGTCCCGACGGCGCCCCAGAACGACCTGCCGGTGAACCAGCCCTCCTTCTTCTCGTCTACGACGACGTGCACCGGCTCAGCGTCGGCGGCGCCCGCGTCGGCCTTGTTGCCCGCCAACCCGGCCTGGGAGAGCGCTGCGAGCCGGGCCTGCACGAGCTGCGCGTCAGACAGGACTTTGTAGGACGGCCCGCCGTCCCGTGCGAGCGCCTCGGCCGCCGCTGAAGAGGCTGTGAGGCTCGGCGTCGGCGCCGCGGACGTAGGGGAGGAAGGCGCAGACGAGTGGCGATGCAGCAGGTCGTCCCGGATTTTGATGGCCTTGGCCATGCTCTGGCTGTCGCCGAGCCGGACGAGCGCCTGGAGATAGAGGCCAAAGATGGCAGACGAGTGGAAGAGGTCCTTCGAAGGGTCCTGAAAGGTCGAGCGGAGAGCATCACGGCAGGGGTCAGCGACCGAGCTCTGTCGACCTTTGCGGCTCCCATCATCGCACAGTCCAGCACGTTGAACCTGGCTCATCTAGAGAGCGTTTGAGCGGACGCAGAAAGGGAGGGAAGCGGACGCACCCAGCCGCCGAGCTTCTCCCAGTGGTCCACGATGAGCCTCGCGCCCTCCATCCCCTGCTCGCCCTCCTCGGCTAGGATCTCCCTGAACAAGCCCTCTGCGCGGAGCACGTCCTGCTCGCTCGCGTGCGGCGCGCGGCCGGCGAGCTCGGCCAGCTCGGCCCGCCAGAGAAGCGCGCTGTCGGACGGGACGCGTTCGAACGTCTCGAGGCTGGAGGGGTTGGCCGTAGTGGTGGTGGTGGTGGTGGTGGTGGATGACGACGGGGCTTCGGGCAGGGGCTTCCTGGGGAGCAGCGAGCGGAGGGAGAGCGCGCGGGCTTGCGATGGGAGCGCCGAACGAGCGTCGAGCGAAAGAGCAATCGGACGGGCTGCTGACCGGAGGCTCGAGGAGGAGGCGGAGGAGGAGGAGGACGGAGGGACGGCTGGCACTCGGCGGGCAGCCGGTGCGCGGGTGCGGGCAGACGACCTCGCGACGGCCTTCATGGCGCGTGGGAGGCTCCGAGGGCGGACTGCGCTGAGGGGAGGAGGGGAGAGTCGGACGAGCTCTAAGCGCTCCAGGAAGGAAGGAAGGGGGGGGGGGGGGATGCTGCGGCAGAGGGGGAGAAGGAAGGGCGGCGGGTGACGCCGCGTTGGCAAGGCAAGCTGAGGCTCGACAATATACGTCGGCCGCACCAGCGTCACTTGCCGTTCCGCATGCTTCCTGACGGGATCTCCCAGCAGCTCAGGCGGACGACGGGCAGATGGCCGCCGCTTCCAGAGGACGGGTGCCGTCCACAGAGGGCATGCATCCAGGACGGCGCGCTGCCACGCCGGCCTCACTCCCCCCCCCCTGCACGCCCTCCCGAGAACCGATCTACCGTCCCCAACCCCCTCTCTCTGCCGCAGCCGTCCAGCAAGCTCCCACACGCCCCCCGCAGAGTGCTCCGGCCTGTCGAGGTCGAGCGACCGAAACCCGACCTCGTGCAGGGCGGGGAGGGTGGGGTCGGCCTCGCTCTGCGCCCGAGGGTGCGCGCGCTCGATGGGGGAGGACGACGAAGGCGCGGGACGAGGGGGAACTGGCAGGGGGATGAGGAGGGAGAACCGGGAAGTCCTGCTCGGCCACAGAGCCTGGTGGCTCTCGCGCTCGCGCACGGCGTCGCGCTCGTAAAGGACGTCGAAGAAGAGCCGTTCAGGAGGGGGAGATGGAGGGGGCAAGGCGAGGAGATCGGGCCCGGGTCGGCGTTGGAGGCGATGGTGCGGGTCTTGACGTTGGAAGTGGCGGCGGACAGGGTGGCGAAGCAGACATGGCCGACCTCAAGGGTGAAGTGGAAGGCTTCGAGCGCTCGTGCACCCGCGCCTTGACGTTGAGCTGGTCGCCATCGCTCTCACTGGCGTCCGTCCCGAGCGTCATCACGGCGAGGATCTACTCTTTGATAGGAGGGTGTGTTCAATCATCTCGACTGGATGGGAGGGAGGGAGGAGGCGAAGGGGCGGGAGGACCGTGCACGAGCTGCGCGATGTCGATGAGCCAAGTCGCGCGGCAGCGGCCCCTGTCGACGTATCAGAGCGGATGAGCTTCGCGACCTGCAGAGGGGAGCCGGAAGCCGTGATCGCCGCTTGTGAGCTCGGTGCGAGGCCAGCGTGGAAGGCCGGGCGGTGTTGCGGGAGATGCTTGAGTGCTGGTGAGGCGGACGCGGCCGGCGGACCATCGACGGCGAGGGTCAGTCAGCGGGGCGGCGGTAGGTCAGCCCGGACGCTTGCTTGAAGATGACACCGCTTGCGGCATGTCGTGCTGCAGACGCTAGCCAGGCAGAAGGACGTCCTGGCCTGGTCTGACCGTACTACCTTGCATATGGCTGCCGAGGGCCGCGGGTCCTTAGCTTGCCGTCGGACGCCCTGGCGCGCAGCAGCCACGCCCCCTTCGATCCAGCGTTCCGCTCCTGCTCGCGTCCAGCACCTCGGACGCGCTTCTTGGAAGGCCTGCGTGCGGCGTGTCAGGTGTCCCTGGGCGCGCGTGGCCCCCTCGCCGACCGGGGCGAGCGGTGGGCCGGTGCACGCAGGCGCTGGGGACGGCGCGTCCCAACGCGGAAGGAGCGCTCTTGACGCCTCCGTCAGCATGTCTCCTCCCCCTCCTCCCATCCCATCCCACCAGCTCACCCTCGTCCCCTGACATCTGCCGCTCACCCCCCCCAGCAGCTTTCTCTCTCCCAGCTCAGCTCAGTCAGCACCCACCACCTGCGCGCTCGCCTCGCTCGCTCAAAAGCTCGCCGTTTCGCCGACCCTGTCGCTCTTCCGCACCTTCGCAACCACCCCCTTCGCCTCCCTCGTCCTCGTCCTTACCCTCGGCTTGCCCTCGGCAGCTCCGACCCAGCTCTCACTCGCACACTACCACCACCAACACCACCACCACCACCACCACCACCACCACCAACACCACAACAACAACAACAACACCCTGATGTCCATCGCTGCCGTCTCCAAGAACGCCGCGCTGAGCCTTGCGCTCCGCCCGTCCGAGGCGCGAGGGCACGCCAACGTCCGTCCCCCTCTCCTCCATGCCTCTGGCTCCAGTCGATCCGCTGACTGACTCGCCCGAGGGGTCCTTCGTGCAGCACGGCTGGCTCAAGACGTTCCACACGTTCTCGTTCGCCAACTACTACGACCCGAGTGCGTGCTGCTCTTGCTTCTCTGCGCTGCCCCCCCCCCCCACCCCCACCTCCTCCCTGCGCAGCTCCCTCGCTAACTTCCCCCCGGCCCAACCGCCGCAGAGTTCGCCTCCTTCGGCCCCCTGCGCGTCATCAACGAGGACCGCGTCTCGCCGAACCAAGGGTTCGGCACGCACCCGCACCGCGAGTTCGAGATCTTCTCGTACGTCGTCAAGGGCGAGCTCGAGCACCGCGACTCGATGGGCAACGTCGAGGTCATGAAGAAGGGCGACGTGCAGCTGACGAGTGCGGGCACGGGGATCCGGCACTCGGAGCAGAACAGGGACAAGGGCAAGCCGGTGCACTTCCTGCAGGTGCGGAAGCTTCCCCTGCTCCCTCCCTCTCTCTCCTTCCAAGAGAGATCCCGGCGCTGATCTTGACGACGACGACGACGTTGCGCGCGCTAGATCTGGGCGCTCCCAAACAAGTACGGCCTCTCGCCGACCTACTACACGCGGCACTTTGCAGCGGACGAGAAGCGCGCCGGGCTGGTGCGCGTCGTCGCGCCGCACGGCACGGCGGGCGTCTCGGCCGAGCGCGAGGCCGCCGGCCCGACGCCGGTGCACGCCGACCTGCACCTGTACGCGACGCTGCTCGCGCCGGGCCAGAGCGTGTACCACACGTTCCAGAAGCCGCTGGAGGGGTCCAAGCCGCGCAAGGCGTACGTGCACGTCGTGCGTCCCTCCCCTTTCTTATCTCCTCCCTCTCTCTGTCCTTTTTGTCAGCAGGACTGACGCCTTCCCCCCCCCCCCCCCCACCCCCATCCTAACCCTCAACCTCCCCCTCGCTTCCCAACGTTCCGCGGCGACAGATCCAGTCGTCGGGGTACTCGACCGCGCCCTCCGGGACGCTCAAGGACGGCGCGCGCATCCGCGTGAACGACGAGGCCGACCTGGGCGAGGGTGACGGCCTGTTTGTCACGGGCGGGCAGGCGGGCCGGCAGATGGGGCTCGTCAACACCGGGGAGAGGGAGGCCGAGGTGCTCGTGTTCGACCTGGGCGAGTAAGGCGGCTCGGGCACGGCACGGTCGTTGCTGGCCGGACTTGGACCTCTGGCTTCCCTCCCCGTCGTACTCGTGTCGGCGTCGGCGTCATCGCCGTCGCAGTCCATCTTCTTGTCGTCCGTCGTGCTTGTTGTCGAAGGCCTCTGCGCCAGAGAATGTATTACTGTACTGTCGTTGATCCCCATAGCTACCGACATACATCCACGACCTCCCTCTGATAGCTGATCATGACCATGCACCGTGAATGCTCTCCAACGCCGCGCCATGATCGACGGGCCCCGGCATCGTTGCCTATGCGGGCGGGGCACAGTGCAGATGTCGCAAGTGTCGGCGCCCCCCGCCCCGCCCGACGCCGGCTGCAGCAGCGACGATCGCGGCAAGCAACGACAACGAGACCGAGCCAGCGACCGCCTTCCAAGGACGCCGATACACGACCCCTTCTGGCAGCAGGCCAGCCAGCAGTCGCCTCCCGCGTGCGCAACGAGCCAGCACCTTCCTTTTTCCCGGGCCCCTCCCCTCCATGTCGTCCGCGCCGTCGCCGCTGTCGCTCTCCGACTTTCTCACCTCGCCGCCGCCCTTGGACCTGGCGTCCCTCCCGCCGACGTCGTCCCTCCTCTCGCGCTACTCGACCACCGCCTCCGACAACGACGGCGGCGCCTACGTGCACCGGCAGCACGCGCACCCCTCGGTCGCCAACGGCGGCCCGCAGGGCCAGCAGCAGCAGCAGCAGCAGCAGCAGCAGCAGCAGCAACCTGACCTGCCCGAGGACGCCTTCCTCGACTTTACGCTCTCGCCCGACGGGGGTGCGCTCGCGGCCGGGACCGACGCCGGCGCGGGTGGACAGAGCGACGCCGACGGAGGGTACGGGCTGAACGGGGAAGGCATGCTGTTTGGGATCCACCATGCCGCAGCTGCGGCTTCCTCTGGTTCGACCAACCAGCAGCAGCACCCGCCGGCAAGGCCGCAGTCGACGTCCAGCGGGCCACCTTACGGCGGTCTCAACCAGCAGCACCAGCTGCCGCTCGGCGGCGCCGGCGACGGCCAACCTCCTCCGCCGGACCTGCGCGCGCTGCTCGAGGCGCTGGGCGCTTCTTCGGCCGACTTCGACCCCGCCGGCCACTCGCCCTCGTCCGGCGCGTCGCCCTATCCGCACGCCCTGATCCCGCAGCAGGCGTCCGGTGTGCTGCAGCAGCTGCAGGGCGCCGCGCAGGGAGGGCTGCTGGACCTCCTGCCTCAGCTGCAAGGGATCGCCCAGATGGCCGCGTTCAGCCCGCAGAACGGCACCGTCCCTGCGGCGCACGGCGGCCTCGGCCAGCTCCAGCAGCACCTCCAGAACCAGCCGCAGCTCCAGCAGCTCCAGTCGTCGCTCGCGAGCGGCGGGCAGGCCGCGCCGGACCTCGCGAGTCTTCTCGCGCTCCTCGGCGGCGCCGGAGCCGGGGGGGCTCCGTTCGGCCAAAACCAGCCGCAGCAGCAGCAGCAGCAACAGCAGGCGCAACACCCCCAGCAGCCGCAACCGGCGCAGCAAGGGCCAGACGCAGCAGGCGCGACGCTCGCGAAGCTCAGGGAGCTGCACGAGATGCAGCAGGCGCAGGCGGCGCTCATCCAGCAGCAGGTTGGTCACCTCCTTCCTTCCCTTCCTCAACTGCTGCCTTCGCGCTGACACCCTTCATTTGTGTCTTCCTTGCGCTGTCCTAGCTGAACCAGATCGCCTCGTTCTACCAAACGAACGCGAACGGCGGAGCGCCGACGCAGCCCGGCAGCGGGTCAACGACGACGAGCACGACCTCGCCTTCGTCCGCTAACGTCCAGAACGGCAGCGCTCACCACGGTGGCGCGCTGCCGCAGCAGCTTGGGCAGTCGCCGCACCTGGGCGGGGGGAAGGGTGGGTTCGGGGCGAGCCGGATCGGGCTCGGGGCGATGAATCTCGGCTCGCTGCCTACCCCTGGTCAGTCCACTCGTATCCTGCTCTTCCCCATCAGCTGCGTGCGGTACCTGACGTCGCCAGTGCTGTTCGCGAGCAGACCAATCCGGCGAGCTGGCGGCCATGTCCTCTTTCTCACACCGCAGCGGGCTCAACAGCAACAGCGCGGGAGGCGGGGGGATGATGTCGCCCGTCTACCTGCCAGGGACGAGCTTTGCGGGCGCGCCAGGGTCGACCGGATGGCGCAACACGGGCGAGCAGTATGACCGGGACGGGAACGTGGGTTCTTCTTGATCCGCCTGCTGCAGCGCAGGGTGCTGATCTTCTGGTGCTCGCGCCCGCTCGCAGATCCTCATGACGCCCCTCATCAGCCCGGCCATGACGGCCCTCTCGCAACCTACGCCCGGATCGGCCTTCCAGCCCATCAACCCGGCTCTGTCCACCGGCGGCGCGAACGACTTCTTCTCGCCCCTGACCTCGCCCGCGCTTGGGCCGTCGCAGTTCGAGCGCGGGATGAGCCTGCACCCCAACCCGCCGCCGCCGCAGGGGACGTACATGGGCACGATGAGCCCGCACCTGCTCGCCCAGCGCTCGACCCCGGGCTCGCCGCTCGTCAACGGCTCGACGTCGGCGAGCGGGAGCAGCGGGCGGACGCACGGGCGGAGCGCGAGCAAGAGCGCCCGCGGCGCCGGCGCTGCGGCGGGGCAGGACGCGAACGGCGGCAAGGCGCTGTCGGCGCGCGCAAAGCCGCGGCCGTCGCCCATCATCAAGCCGGTCGCGGGCGGCGGGCCTGCGCGCAAGCGGAGCCTCGTCGTCGGGCTCAACGGGGCCGTCAGCGGAGGGAGCAGCCCGAAGACGCTGATGAGCCCATCGATGGCCGTCGACCCGACGCACCAGCAACAGCAGCAGCATGTGACATTCCAGGGCTTGCCAGGGTCGGCAATCCCCATGGAGGTCTCGCGGTCGATTAACTCGGTCGTGTCGATGGCGACGACGTCGCCTTCGTCGCCTGCGTCGTCGTCGCACTCGGCGGGAGGGGGCGCCACGCTCTACCCCAATGGAGGCGTCGTACCGACCGCAACGTCGTCCCACAACAACGGCCACTCGCTCGACTCGTCCCCGTCACCCATCGACTTTGCGACCCTCCAGATGCCGCCGCCGCCGCATCCCTCGCAGCCGCAGCAGGCAGGGTCAATGGCGCCCCAAACGCCGGCGACGTTCCTCAACCTCAGCCGGCCCGCAGTCGACCAGCGCGCGATCTACACCGAGGGCAACACGGTCTCGCCTTCCGCTGGCGCCGCCGCCGCCGCTGCTGCACCGGCCGCTTCCTCGAGCACGGGCGCAGGGGGCAGCGTTGGGCCGCCGGTGCAGCAGTCGTACGCTGCGATGCGGGAGTCGATGGGCCTTGCGGCGCAGCCCGCGCTCGGCGCGAGGGGCGCTGCGTATCTCGCGCCGCAGGGCCCGTCAGGGGCGGCCGGGGCGAGCTGGCAGAAGGCGGGCGCGGGCCGGCTGGTGGAGAGGAGCCCTCTGGGGAGTCCCGCGCTGGGGCCGGCGGACTTCGGGCTGGAGAAGGGCAAGGAGAAGGAGATGCTGCCGCCGGTGTCAAAGGCCAAGAAGGCGGCCAAGGGGGCAGGTGCGTTCCCTCGCTCTTTCGACAGCTTCGACTGCTCCGGCACGCTGCTGATCCGCGTGCACCCTGCGCTTGTTGCAGGCACGTCAGCAGCAGCAGCGAAGCGCGCAGCCAAGAACGCGAAGCCGCCACCCGCGGCCTCGAGCGCGTCGGACGCCGTCAAGCCGGAGAACAAGAAGACGTCACACAAGGCTGCCGAGCAGAAGCGGCGCGACTCGCTCAAAGCCGGGTTCGACGAGCTCCGCTTGCTCCTCCCGCCGATCAACGTCGAGCTTGTCGACCCGGATACCGGCCTGCCAATTGCAGGCGCGTCCATGCCGCGCCTGCCGGCACGCAGCCTCGACACGGGTGAGCCGAACCGTAACGTCTCCAAAGTCGCACTCCTACGGTGCTCCAACAAGCACCTCAAGGTGCTCAACGGCCGCATCCAGCGCAGGGACGAGTGGATCGGCCGGCTGATCGACAACATCCGCCAGCTGCGCGCCGTCACCGGGCTCGAGGGCACGTTCGAGGGCGACGACCTGTTGTTCGAGTACGACGTCGACGCCGTCGACGGGGAGGACGACTTTGGGCCCACCGGCCGCATCGCCGTCGATGGGGAGGACGACATGGGCGAGGACAGCGAGCTCGCCGGGCTGCGCCGGATGAGCCCTGAGGAAGAGGCGGCGGCGGAGGGGCTCGATCCTGTCGCCGAGGAGGGCCCGGAGGACGCGCACGGCGGGCCAGAGGACGACGACTATCCTCACATGGACGGAGAAGGAGGGGGCAAGACCGCACCACCTCAACAGACATCGGGCGGCGTGTCGATCGTCCGCAAGAGGTCACTCACGAAGCCCGGCGGCAGCGCCGGCGCACCCTCAGCGCCCACCGTCATCGCCCGTAGGTCATCGACCGGCAGAGCCGCAGCCATGGCCGCAACCGACAGGATCCGGCAGGGCGAGGACGACGACAACGACATGGACGAGTCGTGACGAAGCGCTCGTGCGGCTGGCGACAACGCTCTCTTCCCCCCTAGCATCTCTCTACACCACTTCACATCATCTCCTTGTACACTGTGTTCTGAACAAGGGTCAAGCGTCGATATCAAATATGATCAAAATTAAAAATCGGCGCAAGATATTGATCGGATGGTGAAAGTTTTAGGTCCATTGGGATCGCCTTACCAAGGCGATTCTAACCGTGTCAACGGCGAGAGCTGTCGGTGCCGGGTTCTCGAGATAATTGAGCTGACCCCCCCGCGGGAACTGGCGCAAAACCGCGGTCGGCTTGAGCTGATTTTGCTACCGTAGCTGCGCTCGAGTGCGGTGATGATTGCAGGATGTGCGCGATAGCCTGAAGAGCCGAGGCGGCTGAGAAAATCGTAAAAGAAAAATATTTTCCTGTCAAACCGAGGATTCAAACTGGTGACCCCCGTTCCCCCCGTCCGAAGGCATCTGGACGTCATAAGCACTGCAGCACGCTTATCGACCAGGATCCCGTCTATGATAGGGCCATTCAAATCTTCCGATAGCGCAATGCGCTGTACGTAGGACGGTATTGTGTTTGAGAAGTGAAAGTGCAAGACATGACAAAGCGTGTAGATGGTTCATGGAGGCAAGGGGGCAGGGCGCCGAGTAGTCTCTGAGTGATACAGTGGGGAGGATCCAAGGAGAAGGGAGAGCAAGGTGGTACAGCGAAAAAAAGGAGGGAGCAGTTTTTGCAAGGTGGAACGGAAAGAAGATGCCGCAAAAGAGTCGAGGCTTTAGCGGCTCAGCTGGAGGACGTGACGCAGCTTTTCGAGTAGATGGTCGATCTTGTAGGCTGTAGCGGGACAGAAGGGAGGGGTGCGTCAGTGACGCTGAGGCCAGCATAGCACAGTGAGGACGTACGCTTCAGGATGACCTGCATAAAGCGAAGTCAAGGCCTCGGGTCAGCTGAAATTTCTCGAGCAGAGAAGGACGCAGAGGGACGCACGTCGTCCATGCCTGCCTTGAGCGCGGTGTCAATTTGGCCCTGGCGGGCGTTGCCCGTAAGAGCGTAGACGGTGTGTCGGACGCCGTGGTAAACACCCTCCTCCTCGTTCTCGCGCACTTTGCGAATGCAGGTGAGGCCGTCCATGACGGCTGCAAGACGCTCCCTCGCAATCAGCATAAGGGTCTGCTCCAGAGATGAGAGGGGAAGGACGCACGCATCTCAAGGTCGAGCAGGACGACGGTGTACGGCACGCCGATCGCGACCTTCGCGGCGATGCGCTCGAGCCCTTGCAGGCCGTCGCAGGCGAGGTCGGCAATGATGCCGGCCTTGCGCAGCTGACGGTCAAGCACCTTCTGGTTAATAAGGTTGTCTACGGTACAATGAGCATGAAGCGGGAGTCAGTGGTGCTCGAATCAAGCAAGTGACCTGCGCGACGCACCCTCGACGATGAGCACGCGCATGCCGGTCACGGACGGCTGCGACGGCGACAGTGCCTTCTCCGTGCGCCCAGCCTCGCTGCCCGGCGAGGTGACTTCTGGCACGGCGCCAGGTGATAACATGGCCGGCGACGGGACGGGTGCGAGCGTCGCGCGGAAGAAGAAGCGGAACGTGCTGCCCTTGCCGGGCGAAATGACCTCGATCTTGCCGTCCATCAGCTCAAGCAGCTTGCGGCAGACGTAAAGGCCCAAGCCCGAGCCGCCAAAGACTGCCGCAACACGAGCGAATGAACGTCAGCGAGAGCGATTGGAGATACAAGGCGGACCTGTGCGCACCGACGTGGGTCTGCGCAGAACCCTGTCTGAAGCGCTGGAAGAGGCGCGACAGCTCCTCCTGCGTGAGCCCAGGTCCGCTGTCGCTGACCGAGCCGTAGATGAAGATCTCCTCCTCCTTCTCGTCGTTGGAAAATGGCAGCGAGCGTGCAGTCGACGGCGGTGGCACGCAAGTGTCGTCGTCCGGCGCCGTCTTGCGCACTTCGATCGACACGGTGATCTCGCGCACAGGGGCTGGCGTTGTGAAGCCTGCAGCAATAGACGGGGCAGTTCAGCGGTGCGCCCGGACTTTGAATGATGCTTTGGCGCGTGGGACTGACGGATGGCATTGCTGAGCAGATTGATCAGGATCTGCGAGAGGCGACCGGTGTCGGCCTGGATGCGCTTGAAGCCCAGAGCGTGAAGCGATTGCAGCGAGTCGCCGTGTACGAGAGACAGCTGGATGCGCTTGAGGCGGCTGGCGAAGTGTGAAGTGGGCATTTAGCAAATACCGAAAGCTGTTACAGAGCTGAGTATGACGCACCACTCGCTGGAGAACACCGAGATGATACGCTTCGTCTCCTTGATAAGGTCGAGGGGCAGGGGAAAGATTCTGTCGCGCAGGAACGGATGCATCAGGCGCCAGCAGAAGAATTAGAAAGGGGGACACGCACTCGAGCGTGGAGAGCTGGATGCGGGCGAGCGACAGAACGTCGTTGGCGATGCGCTCCTGTGACTGCGCCATCATGTAAACCGCATCCATCGCCTCGATGTCCTCTTCGACCATGCTGATGAGCGATGTCGTCGGCTTGAGGCCGACTTCCGCTTTGAGTGCCATTTGCAACTCCGCGCAGAGGAAGCGAAGATTCTCTCGGACAAGCTGCGGGCAGCAATAATTGGTTAACTAAGAAGACAGGCATTGAGCGAAGAGTCGGACGAACCTGAGCGTTCTGAAGAATCGCGCTGACGGGATTGCGTAGCTCGTGCGACGTGACGTCGACGAGCAGCTCCTGCTGGCGGCGCTGTTCTTCGGCCTCGCGCCGCTTCTCCTCGGCTTCGACAGCGCGGACGTGTAGCTCGAGGGTGCGCGCGGCAAACTTGCGCTCGAGCTCTAGGCGGCGCTTGCCCATTTGCACTGCACGCACACACGAGGGCATGTCAGCGACCATGGCTGAGCATAGAGCGGACACTCAAAGGACGCACTCTGAAGGTGCGTTCGGGCGACTACGAGTGGCGAAGCATCGTCAGCAGGGGTTGCGTACAGCGTGGGGGTGAGAAGTTGACGCACTAAGCTCCTTTGAGGAAAACGGCTTAGGGAGGTAGTCGTCGGCACCGCCGTCAAGGAGGCCACTGACTTTCTCGTCTTCGCCAGCGCCTGCGAAGCACATATAAACATGGTCAGTCTAGCTCTTTTGAGTGCACAGCAAAAGTAGGACGCACGTGCGGTGAGGAGGATGACGGGGATGAGCGCCGCCTCGGTGCCTGAAGCCTTGAGCGCGCGGATGAGGCCAAAGCCATCAAGGATAGGCATCATGACGTCCGAAAGAATGATCTGCGGTTGGCACTTTAGCGCCAGCTCGTATCCCTGCAACAGCGCTCGAGGTTGTCAGCGTTCGCTGTCCGTCCACGTCCAAGACGATGCGCGACACGCACCTCCTGCCCGTTCTTGGCCTCCATGATGCGACAGTGGGGTGCGAGGATGGCCTTGAGGTATTGTCGGATGCTGCGGGGCACGAGATCGGATGTGTCAGCCTTGTGTCCCTGCTTAGCGTAGTCAATTCGGGGCTACGCACTCGGCGTTGTCTGAAGGCAGGTCCGCCAGAGGGTCAGCCTTGCCTAAAAAAAAAAAAAACACACAAGCGGAAAGCACGCAACGCACCATCGACGATGAGGATGGTGTCGTCGCGCGACCAGAACAACGTCGACGGGTCGATCCTGCTCGACGAGTCGGCTGAGCTGGACTTCTCGCTGTCCGACACCGAGAAGGCCGACGTCTCTGCAGCGGTCGAGATGACGTCCGACGCCGAGTCGCTGTTGGCCCACGTCTTGGCCTCCTCGACAAAGGTTTGGACGGCACGCGAGTTGCCAACGGGCTGCGGCACAGCGTCCTCCTCGACCCTGAAGAAGCGGTCGGCATGTCAGCTGTGCAAGAAGAGCGGATTCAATCGGCTGCCAACACACCTCTCGAACGGAAGGTGCGCAGAGCCAAGAGGCAGGCGGACGATGAAGGCCGAGCCGTGCGAGCCATCGCCCGACTCCTCTTTGGTACGACTGGTGACCTCGAGGGTGCCGCCATGGACCTTGATGAGGTCCTGGGTCAAGCTCAGGCCGATGCCTACAGATCGGACGGCTTCCAGTCAATGCCAGGCGAAGGAGAAGTGAGGAGAGGCTACGCGTACCGGTGCCCTCGAACGACCGGCCGGTGGATGAGACGCGGTGGAAGCGCTCAACAACGCGAGGCACGTCGGCCGCCGGAATACCAACGCCGGTGTCCTCCACCCCGAACTCGGCCTCCTTCGGCATGTAGCGCACCCACACACGGATGGATCCCTTGAGCGTGTACTTGAAGGCGTTACCTGGGGCGTACGAGAGCGTAGCGGTAAGAAAGGGGCTTCAGCAGACGCAAGGAGCACCGACATACCGATGATGTTGAAGCAGATCTTTTCCCAGAGGTCGGGGTCGACTAAGAGGAGACGCAGTTAAAGTCAGCACAAGCTTAAGACCTGACAAGGGAGTGCGTCGCACCGTAGACGGGCCGCGTGTCATCCAGGTCGCACTCGACAATAAAGTTCAGACCGGCCTTCTCGAGCGCTGAGCGGAAGAGCGACGCGAGGTCGGCTGTGAGCCGGCCGAGCTGGCGCGGGAAGAAGGTGCCCTGCATGCGGCCGGCCTCGACGCGCGAGACGTCCATGACTGCAGCAGCAGAGGGAAAGCCGGTCAGCGGTCATGGAAGTGTCGTGGAAGGAGGAGAGCACGCACGCATGTCGACGAGGCGCGTAAGACGCTGTACGTTGCGCTCGGTGATGGCCAGCAACCGCTTCTCGGGCGTGTCCGTTGTCGCCATGCTCAGCAGATCGCGAACAGGACCGCTAATTAAGGTCAAGGGCGTGCGCAACTCGTGTGAGACGTTGGACTGCAGCGCGGCGGGACGATGTTAGTCTGGTTGCGCGAGTACCTAGGCATCGGCGTGCTCACGAAGAAGGTCGTTTTCGCCCGGTCGAGTCGTGCGAGCTCCTCGGCGCGCATTTTCTGCGCTTCGATGCTGGCCACGCCGGACAAGCCGCTCGAGAGCGACAGGCGGATGAGCTTGAGCCAGGAGTGGTACTCGTCGTCGAGCGGGCGGCGGGTGTTGAGGCCGACGATGAGGACGAGGCAGCGCGCGTGGGACGAGTCCTCGTTCTCGACGGGGATGACGAGCGCGGTCGACGGAATCTCGCCCCACGACCTGCTCTCGAATCCGCGTGTGAGCGCCGAGCAGTCGTCGACGAGGACGGGCTTGCCGGACGTGAGAGCGAGCTCGACGGGCCACGGGCAGGCCGAGCCGTCGGCAGCGGTGACGGTGACGGTCGAGCCTGCGGACGAGCCCGCCGTGGTGCGGCTGCCATAGTAATCGGGCGCATCCGCTCTGGACGCAGCGGATGAATGGGCGGAATGCTCGGACGCGAGGCTCTCCTTCCGCGGGAAGCCGCCGTTGAGGCCTGCTGCAGCCGAGAAGGACCCGCCAGAGTGACGGCCCGAGACAGAGCCTAGGACGCTTGCCGAGGAATCGACCGTCACCAGAAGCTCCTTCGGGGCGAAGCGGTGGCCCTGAGGCACGCCGACGCTGCCGACGAGGTCGAGCTGCTGTGTGGACCGTGTCGAGCTGGAGGTTGCTGATGACGAGTCCGAGGCGATGTAGAGCATGCAGAAGGGCAAGTCGTGATGGTTGCGGCTCAGAGACGAGACGACGGCCTCCGCGAACGAGCTGATCGAGTCGCAAGCGACTACACAGGACCGACAGTCAGCAGTCAGCTCTGCACTTACGGGGACGAGGAAACTGGGCGTACAGGTCGTTTGCGCGAGCTCTCGAAGGATGAACAGCCGACGTTCGGCAAGGACCTTGCTGGTCGTCTCCCATGCGCGATTGAGCATGCCGCCGTTCTTGCCTGAGACAGACACATTCAGGTCCGTGCAGCATGGGAGGTCAGGACGTGCGAGGTCGAGAGTCGAATCGTACGCACCAGACTCGTCCTTGACGCCGACCCAGCTCCACGAAAAGTACGTCTCCTCCAGCAGGCCCGTCTCGTCGCGCTGCATGAACAGCAGGTCGTCGAACTTCTGGATCGACTTGTTCTCGTGCAGGACCGACATGGCGATGTCGCGAAGCCCGTCCCAGATCTCTTTCCAGCCGGTGGCGGCGGGAGCGCCGAAGAGCGCAGGGTGCTTCTTGAGGCTCTGCAAGTGAGAAAAAAAGAGGGTTAGCCAAGGCCAGGGAGCAACTCAAGGACGCGAGAGTTAAGCAGATTACCATTTCACTATACGCGTCGTTGTATATCAGATTGAGGTCTGCGGAATATGGACGGTTTCGGTCAGCCTAGTCGAAAACAAGCGGCCTCGCGCGCGGTTAGCACGAGACCCGAGGAGTTCGTGAGGACGTACCAGGACCCCACCACAGGCAGCTCTCGGTCGAGGTTGCCATCACGACGCTGATGATGGTCTTGAGGCTCTGCGGCCACTGGTCCTTGGGGCCGAGCGCAGTCTTGCTCCAGTCGAACGTCTCGAGCATCTCCTCCATCCGGTACTTCTCCCTTCTCTGCCTGTCCTGTTCGTCGGGCGAAGGGCCCTTGGGGAGCAGTTCAGGGAGCAGTTCCCCCTTTGCGGCAGGTGGTTGCTCGAGCGGTGAGATAGGCTCTTGGGCGAAGGCCGAGGCCGTCGGTTGCGGGCAGGCAAGGAACAGGTCCGGAGGGATCGAGTCGAGGAACGACGGCGTCTGCGGCGCGGCGAAGGGCGACTGGAGCATCTTTTGGAGCGAGGACTGCGCATCGTCCGACGCCTGCGCTGCCTCTTGTGGTGATTGGGGTGCGAGAGCGGGTGCGGCCGCCGCTGACGGGGTCGAGGTCGGGATGAGCTGCAGCATGCGATAGTTCGTGCCCGACACGTCCGAGAGGATCGTTGTGAAGCGCCCTCCGAGGACCAAGGACGCTGCAGAGCGGTCTTCGAAAGGGGCGCCGACGGTGTCAGACGAGGCGCTGGACGAGGCCACGCTAACGACCTCCTTCGCTTTGGCCGGCGAACCGTGCGTCTTCGCCTGAGCGCCCAGCGACCGGCGCAGCTCGACCCAGCCGGCCGGCGACAGCCGGAGGAGCTTGGCCGCCTCGTTCAGCCAGACGGCGCCGTCTTTGGACGGGGTGGCCGCGAACCAGTCGTCCGGCAGCAGGTAGGCCGGGTGAGGGTGATGCTCGAGGAAGGGCAGGAGCGGGAGGTAGGAGAGTTGAGCCGCAAGCATCGTGAGAGGTCACAGCTTCTCCGTCGTCCGACGAGCTAGCAAGGGCAACTGGCCGCGGTACTTCCAAGGTGAACAGGAGAGGAGCGAGCGAAGAAAGCTCGGGCGGCGGGCGAGCGGGCTGTGTTGAACGGCCTTGACGCGAGGCGGAGAGACGACACGACACCTCTTCCTGTCGCGGCGCGGTTGGTGTCTGGATGAGCTTCTCCGTCGTCGTCGTCGGGCGGGCAGGCAAGGCCACGCTCACCTGAATGCGGCCGGATGGTTTGGGAGGACGGAAAGCGGAGCCAGTAGGGAAGGGAGAGGAGGCCTGGCGAGGGATCGAGCGTACCAAGGAAGGGACTGGCGGCGTCACACCGATCCTGCGAAGGAAAGAGCGCCGTCGTCGCCAGCGAGGGTTGCTTTCCTCTTTCGGACGCAGCCAAGACGATGGCGAAGAGGGCTGTACGAGCACTGCTGCTGCAGGCTTACGATGTCGCGGCCTGTTGACGTTGCAAGACGCAGCAGGGGAACCCAGGAGGAGGAGGAGTCGACGGGCAAGCAAGCTCGTCGAGGCGTTCCGCACGCGCGCGCGCGCGCGCTCGGCCAAAACCGCTCGCTCATGAGCGCCACCATGACTAGTCGGGACATCCATGAGGCGCTCAACGAGGACTGCCTGACGCAGGACAAGGTAGAGAGCAGTGCGAGGCAAATCACATGGCGATACACTGACGAGACACGCAGCCGTTGCCAGCGTGAGAGGTGCGCGCGAACGAAGCGGTGGTCGAACGACGACGCTGATACGCAGCATACTTACGTCACCGTGAAACTGGATCCCCGGTTTGGCCGATACTTACGAAGAGCCGGCAGGCGATGCTCAGGAGATAGGCACGAGCGCCTTGGTGACCTTTGCGTGCAGCCGCTTCATCGCCTGCATCGACACGTTTAGTGAGGCCTCATGATCCCAAAGAAAGCAAGGCGTCGAACGTACCGTCATCCGATGCTCAAGTTTGCGCCCATCCCACCGGTCGACCATGTGCGTGACCTTGCCTTCGCCGTCCAGCGTCAGTTCGACGAGCGAGTGGATGAGCTGCAGACACGACCGCCGCCTTCAGTCTCCTCAGCGCGGATGGTGACGTCAGGATGCAAAGGGACTCACGCGTTTCGTGCCGATCACCCAGGTGTACTCTTGCACCATCTCCCAGCGCAAGAACGTCGGCGTCGGCTTAAGGAGGATGAATGACAGTGTGCGCGTGTGGGGGAAGAGCTTGGCCTGATAATCGTATCAAGGTGGCGTCAGTACTTGGTCCAGAGGATGTGGCGGAGACAAGACGGACGAGGAGAAACCACTTCGAGTCCGTCGCAGGAGCAATCAGCACACCTCACCCGTACTGTGGACGAGATGACGGAAACGGACCTGAGCGGCGATCTCCTGCCAGCCGACACACCTGCGAGGATGTCATACGTCAGCAACCGTCGTCTGGCGGAGGAACGGTGAACTGCGCACTTGAGGTTCGGGTCCTCGTAGACGGCGTCCCTCGCGAAGGTGCGCTCGAGGATCTCCTTGGTCGGCCGCGCGCACATCAGCTGCTTGTGGGAAGAGTATGAGTTCGGTTTTCGGGGCTAGAGAGAGGACACGAGCGCACCTCGACCACATCCCTCACGAGCCGGCGCTGCTCCTCCGGGAGGTCCGAGACCTTGAGCCCGGCGTGACTCTCGTCGTCGGCCGGGAGCGGGAAGCGATGGAAGCGAGCGAGGTGCTCGCGATCCTTATCTGTGAGCTCGTGGTCCTCGATGACGGGCAGGCCGTGCCTGTCGTGCGAGAGCGGAGAGGGCAGCATCAGCTCAGTGCGACCGGCGCAGATGGCACTGCGCGCAGCGAGAGACCGTGGGGTGGGAAAGAGAGAGAGAGAGAGAGAGAGAGAGAGAGAGCGCGCTCACACTCCTCCCGCGACGCTCGAGATCAACCCACGGCTCGGCAGCGGCTTGAGGTCGAAGGTCATACTCTTCTTCTTCCGGTGCCGGTGGTGATCGGATGACGGGTCCTCGTGCAGGCTCGTCCGGGGCGAGCCGTGCGTAGGGGAGCGGGTTTCGGGGTAGACGAACGAGTCGCCCGGCCGCGGCCTGGACCCCGTCGAGGATGCATGGTGCAGCGCATGGCCTGGAGGAGCAGGCGCGACCGATGGCGTCGGCTGGACCGGGCTGAATGACATGGCGGACCGGGGAAGCGGCGATGGTGTCGGAGAGGTCGCTCGCCACGGAAGCAGCGCAAGAGCCGGCGCTTCCGACCAGCACCTGCCTCCTCTCGGCGAACCCCCTCGTGCGGCTCGTGTCCGACTCTACGCGCTGGCAAGCTTCATGGCAGACATCAAGCCCCCGCTCGCAGGCATCGGACGCCCACCGGTCGGCCCCAGCACCGTCGGCGGCAGCAGCCTCAGGAACGGCGCGACTCTGCCGTCGTCCCTCGGCCTTCCAGCTCGCGGTTCATCTTCAGCAGCAGCAGCAGCAACAGCAGCAGCCTCCGGCTCGAGCACACCAGCAGCTGTGCAGCGGAACCGCGGGAGGGTCTGGCTGCAGGGCAAGCTCAGAGAGCTCGAGGAGGCGCAGACGGTGAGCCGGCCAACCTTCCCTCAGCGGATACGGGCGCTTATGATGCGCGTTTCGTCCTCCTTCCCTGGTCGTCTCAGCAATACGTCCTGACGGCGGGCATGATCCTTCGCCATCGCATAGACTCGCGCCAGCTGTGCGTGATGCTGAAGTTGTCCGTCCGCGCGTGTCCTCGGGCTGATCTGTCGCGTGCGTGTCCTCGCAGGGGACTCGCGCTGAACGCCATCCGCGCGCCGCAGCCGCTGCTGGAGCACCTCGAGCGGATGCGGGAGGAGTACACCTGGGTGCGCGCCGAGATCGAGCAGTACGCTGTGAGTGGGCAGCTTCGCCATCATGGGTTGCACTCGGCTGACTTTGATCTTTCCGAGGCGTTCAGGGCCGCCTGCGGACGGAAGTGCCTGTCGCCTCGCCCGACCCTCCCCCGGCCATTCTTCCCGTCATCGACGCTAACCCCGCAGCACGCGCCATCCACAACCCTCGGCCGCCCCAGCCCCTGCCGCTGCTCAAGACACAGACCTACTCGGGCGCAGCGCCGTCGTACCTCAAGCCGCCGCCCGCGCAGCAGCACCCTTCGCCCCTGCGCAACTCGCCGACGACGGCCAGCGCACCGCCTGTCCGCCCGCAAGCGGTGTCTGCGCCTGGATCATCGGTTAACCTCGGGCAGGCGATGGGTACAGCGACCGGTCAGCCTGAACTGGCGGCGCCGAGTGCGCAGGCAAGGACGGCGTCGACTTCGCAGCTGCAGGGTGGACCAGGGCATGCTCGCCCTCCAGCAACCCTCCCTAGTCCCGTCCCGAGCGCAGCACCTCAGCATCCGTCCCCAGCTCAGCTTCCAGCGGCCCTGGCGGTCGACCAAGGCAACGACAAGCCCCGGCCAAAGCCGAAGCCGCGACTCAACCACCCCGTCGCCTCCGCGCCCGGGTCGTCGTCCAACAACCCCATCTCGCTCGACGATGATGCTTCCACCTCCAACGTCAACGGCCAGCGATCGCCCGTGCAACCTGCGCCTGCTCCCCCGCCCGCCGCAGCACCGCCCGCTCAACTGCCTCAGCCGCAGCAGCTCAAGCTGTCGATGCCGCGCCCGTCTGACTTCCTCCCCGGCGGCGTCGCCGGCCCGCCCGAGGTACCCTCGCAGGTCCAGCAGCAGCAGGAGCAGCCGCCGCAACAGCCTCTGGTGAACCTCCCGACGGGCCAGAACCTGACGGCCGCGGACGTCGAGAACATGACGTCGGAGGAGGCGCAGCGCATCATCGACTCGTTCCAGACTGCGTCCGACGGCGGCGGCGGCTTGCCTCCCCAGGGTGTGCAGCCGCAGCAGCAGGCCCCCGGAGTGGACATCTTCGACCCGAACCTGCTCGCCGACATCGACATGTCGATGATGGGCGACCTGTTCGCCGGCGGTGGCGGCGGGGACGGCGGAGGCGGTGCGGATGCGGGCACGGGGATGGACCTGTCGGGCATGATGGACCTCGGCGACGGGGTCGACTGGGACCAGGTGATGAAAACCTTGGCAGCAGAGGCGCCTGCTCAGGGTCCCTAGTAGGGTGCAGGCGGGCTGTCGCTCACCACGGCGGTCGACCTCTGCTGCGCGCTCTCACCGAACGCTCGCTATCGCTGGCTCGAATATAAGTACCACACATCTCTTTCTCCGTGCGCGCCCCTCCCCACGAGCAAACGCATTCGCCACGCACTCTTGGCTCGCTCGCTCGCCCAGAGCCGCCCTCCTCACGAGCGGCCCCGCGCGCTGGCGCAGCACTAGGGTCCCGCTCGCGCGGCTCGACTAGCTGACGCGCCATGCGCGCGGGGGGGCACACTGCAATTTATTTCCCATGTCGTTCGGCGTTGAAAAGGCTCGGGCCGCTCCTCCAGCGACGGCGGGTGGCCGTATGCAGTCTGTCTTGCGTGGCATGCGCGGGCGCGCGGGCCTGAGCTGAACGTTGTGTTGCTGGCTCATGATGTGTCGTCTCCGGCGGGCACGTCCGTCGGCGGACGGGCGCGCGTGGAGCGAGGCGCAGCAGCTGGGCGACGATCGTTTGCGCGCGAAGGGGTCGACGGCGCGCAGCAGCCCCACCAGCTGCAGCGTGCGGCTGGCTGCTTTGCTCGCCCCCCGCCACCTCTGCTGTCGCGCTGAGGGTGGACGCGTGCCGCAGGGTGGGTAGCCTCTGCCCTGCGAGCCAGCTCGACAGTAGAGGTGGGAGGGAGGGCGGGCGGTTCCCCGACTCGCGCTCGCCGCGGCCGCCGGGCTCTGTACCTACTGCCAATGGGTCGGGCGGGGCGCAGCTGACATCGACCGCCCCGGCGCAGCCCAACCAACAATTCGTGGGAGCAAGCATACGACACCAGGAGCAGGTCCTCCCGCCGGCCAGCAAGCGCAACGACGAACCCTCGCCTCGCCCCCCTTGGCCCCCCCGAACCCGCCCCTTCTTGAATCCACCGCCGCCGGACCACGCGCTCCGCCGACGACGACACCTCTCCCCCTTGCCGAGCCACGGGACGCATACGCCTCCCTCCCGTTGACCAACAACACTATCTCGTTGAGCGCTGGCGCCTTCCTTTCCTCCCTTCCCTTTCTTTCCCGGGCCTCCCCGCCACCTTGGCTTGCGCTCCCCACAACAGGAGCAGCAGCAGCAGCAGTCTGGACCGGCTCGCTCGCTCGTCAGCAGCCATGCCGTCGTCCATCGATGAGCTCGCAGCGTTTGCCGGTGCGTTTCCCTCCTCCCTTCTTGCTCGTCTGCCAGCCGTGCCGACTCGAGCTGGTCTGCCTCTCATGCAGCGGAGATGATATCGTACACCTGGTTCAGCCCGAGCGAAGCCGCCGCGCTCTCGCCTACCTCGCTCGCCTCGCCGTCGATATCGCCCCTGCACGCCCAGCACCAAGCCGCAGCGCTGCTGCAGCATCAGCTGTCGACGAGCACGACGACGACCACCCTCTCGCCCTTGTCCCTGCCCGTCGTCGACTCGCCGCTCCCGCCCCAGCCGACGCCCACGGCGGCGTCGAGCCCAACGATCAAGCACATCCTGCCGTCGCCCGAGTTCGTGCGGTTCGTGGCGTACGTGCTGCACACGACCCAGGTCGGCCAGACGGCGGTCTTGCTCGGCATCCTCTACCTCGAGCGCTACCGCCGCGTCTGCGTCGACAGCGCCACCGCCGCTGGCGGGAGGCACCGTGGAGGCAATGAGTACAGGCTCTTTGTCACCTCGCTCATGCTGGCCAACAAGTACGACGCCCCCTTCCCCCCCTTCCCCCCTTTCTTTTCGCTTCGCTGCATACCGTGGCTGACTTTTCTCGCTTTCTGCGTTCTTGTAGGTACTCTGATGACAGCTCGTACACCTGCTCTACCTGGGCGTCGATCAGCGGCCTTCCTCTGGCCGACATTCATTCGATGGAGCGTGCGTCGCCAACTTCTTATGTTGACATGCAAACCGGCGCTGATCTCTGTTCGTCTGCAGGGGCCTTCCTCGCCGGCGTCGGCTTCAGCCTGCACGTCACGGCGATCGAGTATCGCGCGTGGCTCGCCCGGCTCTACCAGCTGCACCAGAACCGGCGCGAGACGATCAAGACGCTCGCAACTCTGCGGAGTGGCGCCGGTCAGCGGCCCATGTCGGGCGGGTCGCACTCGTCCAAGCCGGCGTCGTCCGCGTTCCCGTTCGGCGGCGGCGGCTCTCTACCGCCGATGTCGCACCCTTTCGCGCTGCCGCTGTTCGGCACGCCGCATCAACACCCGCCGCCTCCGACGCCTTCGCTCGAGGGCTTCCAGCTGCACCCTTCATACCTCCACCCTCAGCAGCACCCGCAGCAGGCTTACCTCAGCGCGTATAACTCGCTCCCGCCGCCAAGTGGGCTGGCGCAGACGCTCCCTCCGCCGCCGTCGGGACAGATCACCCCGCGCGCGTCGTTCGACGGCTCGGCCTCGCTCCTGACGGTCAACGTCAACCCGGCCATCTCGACGCCGGCCTCGCACCGCACGCTCGACGCGCTCGCCCCGTCCCGCACCGCGTCGTCCCCGCGCAAGCCGGCGGGCGCCAAGCGCAGGGCGGGTGAGGCGTTCTCGCCGGGTGCGAGCCCGCTGTCGGCCGTCCCCCAGCCGAGCGACGGGCGGCCGATGAAGCGGCTGCAAACGTCCCCGGCGAAGCGGCTGCTCGAGCCGTTCGCATCCGCAGCCGGCGGGCAACAGCGACCGTCGTCGTCGAGCACGGCCGGGCTCTCGCTTGGCGCCTGGCCGCCGCAGCCGCCTGTCACCGGGTATGCGTTGCCGTCGCTCAACCAGCACTCGACGTCGCCGATGCATGTCCTCGGCCAGCCGTTCGTCTTCGAGGGTCAAGACGCGATGGGCGCCAAGCAGCTGTTTGTCTGCTCGCTCATGGCGGACGGGCCGAGGCGGTACCAGCTCATCCAGCAGCAGTGCCCGCCGTTGCCGCAGAACGTGCTCGCGGGCCCTGCGCCGGCGCACGCGCCCGCGCCGTACCTTCTGCCGGTGCCGGGGGCACCCAGCTACCTGTACCGCGCCGCTCAGGGCCAGCCCATCCCTTCGTTGCCAGCGTCGAACCCGCCTGCGATGCTCCCTCCCGGCTACACTTCGGCGCCAATGTACCTTCCGCCTCCTCCGCATGCGCTCGCGCAGTACCCGCCGCAGCAGCACGCATACAACCCCGCGCCGTTCCTCATCCACCCTCCGCCAGCACCGCACGCAGCACCGGTCTTCGCGAACCCGGCCGCGTCAAGCAAGCCCACCGCCGCTCCTGTCGTCGACGCGCTCGCTCACGACGCGGCCAAGCGCAGCAGGGTCGAGCGCTGGCGGCGGGAGGTGTCTGCCAGCAGCGGTGGCGACTACTAGCGTCGCACAACCCTCATACACCCGGCCCGCATGCCCTTGTCCCGACTAGATGCACGGCCTGCGTCCACCTTCCCTCCTCCTCCCCGCTCTCTCCCAACACACACGCACCATCTTGAATACTTGCATCCCACTTCCGTTGCCTCTCTCCCCTCTCGTCTTTCACCGCACTTGTATCCTACGCAAACTCTTCACAAACAAGAACACTTCCCTGCCGACTTTCCCTCCGACTGTATCCATCGTTTCCCCCCCCCCCCCCCCCATCGCCTTCCACTCTCGCACCACTAGCCTGCCGTAATCACCGTCTCTCTTGCAGCTCCCCTTCGCGCTTGATCCCCTCTCCTCGTCCCTCTTCGGTCCTCTTGCAGCATCTCTCTCGGTCTCTCCTCTCTCTTCTGCCGCCGTTCGATCGCATGTCCTGCTCGTTCTTGCTCCTGCTGACCCCACAGTGGAGCCGTCGTGCTCGACGGGATCCTGTGCAGCCGCCGCGCGGGCGGTGGAGACTCACTCTCTGCGCTGACCCCTGCACGTCCTGCGACAGCTCCTTTCCCTCCTTTCTTCCACGACCGTCCTCCTCCTTTTTTCAGATGATCCGTACCTTGCACCTTGGCACCCAACAGCTGGTCAGGTCCTCGCCCGAGGACGGGCCAGAGAGCATGGTACTCCTCGACCCGCTTTCGCTGAAGCGCGAGATGTCGACCGAGCTGCGCCGCCTGATCCGTGATCGGACCACTTCGCCCGCCGGTCGTCGAGGACGTACCGAGTCAGCTGGCGGTGCTCCAGCTGCAGAGGCAGACGGATGAACGAGGCGCCAAGGCGCATGCCGTGCGTCCCTTCTTCCCCCTGACAGTCTCCCGCCTGCTGCTGGCGAGCACCCGTCCTGATGATGAGCCCCTCTCGACGCTGACTTGCTGCGCACAGACCCGAGGCCCGTGCGTCTCTTCCCATCGTGGCAGCTGCCACCTCGACGGAACGATTGACCTGGCGGCTGACCGTCGCGTTCGATCGCCTTCAAGGACCAGCAACAAGCCCTCGAGGACTTTGAGCGCGCCGTCGAGCGCAAGGCCGTCTCCTCTTTGGGGGCGGAGGGGGGGGGGGGGGTCGAGAGCGGCAACACCATCTCGCCGGACGGTTTTGCCCGTCTCGCGCTCCCGGCTGCACATGCCCTGGGCTCTGCCTCGGCCTCATATTCGCGAGGGCCGTTCGGGACGGTCAAGCTGGTGGTAATCGACGTGCCGCCGAGTGGGGAGCCTCGTGCAGACGTGGCTGATGGGGGGGGGGGGGGGGGGGGCCCCCTGGGGTTTGGGGGGGGGCCCCTTCATGTTTGGTCCTTGTGAGGCCCGTCCGCCCGTCCGCCGTTTTTCGTTGGTTTCGTGTGCCCTCTCTTTT
>MVAM01000137.1:25167-44200 GCA_014825675.1 Cystofilobasidium ferigula
TTATGGTCACGGGGGTTAGGTATGGCCTGGTGTGGCATGTGTCTAGACGGGGGGGGGGGGGGGGGGGGGGTGGTGGGGGGGGGGGGGGGGGGGGGGGGGGGGGGGGGACCGCTCGAGTCTGTGGTGCCGGCCCTTCATGATCTGTCCGTCTGAAGACCTGTCGGCCTGGCTGCTGTCTCTGCTGGATTCGATGGCTCCTATCCTTCAGGATCGCGGGCAGCGCAAGAGGAGTCGGGCGCGCATGCGAGAGAGGGAGGGCGAGGGGAGAACGGATCTACTGCTACAGGATCGCACGAGAGGAAGAGTGTCTAGGAGTACAGCCGGCGCGCGCACGGAGATGCGGGCCGGCAAACGTCGCGCGCAGGGCGAGCAGGGAAGCGAGCAGAAGGAAGCGTCCACAAAGGCGCGCGGAAGAGCCAAGAGGAGCAGATCAACCCCCCCCCCCCCCCCACACACACACACACACCCATAGCCTAGTACAGCCCTGCCGAGTTCAGCGCCAGCGCATGCTGCTGCCTCGCAAGCGTCTGCTCGCCGACCACGGCCGGCCGGCGCGCTGCCCTTCCCCCGACTGGCGCGTGAAGAGCGCGCGCGGACCGGACGCGGCGGAGGAAGCCCTGGATGCGCGAGCGCGAGGGCGCGGCGGGCGGCGCTGAAGCGGACACCGCGGTTGCGGACGGCGTCGACGTCGAGGCTGGAGGCGGTTGCGGGCGGGGAGAGGGCGAGCTCGCGCGGGAGGGGTCGTGCAAGGGGAGAGAGGAGGTCGAGGGCGAAGTGAGGGGCGGGGCGGCGGTGGCTTGCGAGAAGTCTGCGCGTACACCCCGTGAATGTCGTCAGCCCCTCTTCAGCAACACTGGACAAGAGACGGACGGAGAGGAAAAGCAGAGAAAAGAGGGAGAGAGAGGGAAAGGGAAGGAAACGCACCCTTCCGACATAGCGGACACGAGCTCGACACCTCCAGCAGCCACTGGTCTACGCAGTCCTTGTGGAACTGGTGCGCGCCCTCACACGGCAGCACGCGCAGGTCATCACTTTCCTCGCGGCAAAATCTCAGTTAGCCTTGAGCCCGTGCGCAAGAGGGAGAGAGAGAGAGAGAGGGAGGGACGCACTCGTCCTCGAACGCGAGAAGGCAGATCGCACAATGCTCCTCGTCCTCCTCCATCGTCAGGTGTCCTTCCTCCAAACCGCCGCCAGCGCCGACGCCGACGCCCGCGCAGGCCGTGCTATGCACCGAGCTCGAGTCGCCCGCCGTCGACCCCTCTCCGCGGGCCCCCGCGGAGGTGGATGCGAAGCTCGGCGCAGGGAGGACCTCGACGGTCCCTGACTCGCCCTTGCCCGCGCCGGCCGAGGGGAGCGGTTCGAAGGACGACGACGTCCGCCGGCTCGGTGTCGGGCGGAGCGGCTCCAGCGCGAGCGCCGGCGGCGGCGCAGCGGGCGCAGAGGCGCTCGCGAGCGAGGCCTTCCCGCTCGCGCTCCCGAACCGGCGTCCATGGCCTGGCCGTCCGCCGTCTGCTGAGCCTGCCTCCCGTCCTCCTTCCCTCTCTGAAACCAGGCCACCAGCGCCGCCGCGGCCTGCGTCCCGGCGGGTGAACTTGACGAGCGGGAACGAGTCGACGATGGCCCTGGCCAACCCCTGCGTCCGCGTCTGCGCCTGCACCTCCGGTCCTCCCGCCCCCGCTCCGCGGAAGGCGTCGTACCCCTCCTCGTCAAAGTTGTACGGGTACCCTCTGGAGGCCGCCGCGCGCGGACCGTACAGGTCGGGCTGGCGGGCGGCGCGGCGGGCGCCTTTGTAGATGACGAGGAAGACGATGAGGATGATGAAGCCAGCGATGACGCTGGGCGCGAGCGGAGAGGCGGAAGGGAGAGTGTCGTCAGGTTTGGAGGCGAGACAGCGAGCGGAGGGGGGGGGGGGGGGAGAGTACAAGGGTAGAGGGGGACGAGAGGTACGCACTAGAGGATGATCATGGCCAACGACCTCCCTGCCCCTCCTCCCCCTCCCCCTCCTCCTCCTCCGCTACCACTCAAGGGCTCCACCCCGGCCGTAGCAGTCGGCACGACGTCGCCGACGGTGCCCGTCGCGTTGTACGCCGCGAGAATCGCGACGACGTACGTCTGCGCCGCCGGGTACGTGCGGTTCAGCAGGGTCGTGACGCTCTGGAAGGAGGCGTTGAGAAGCTGCGGACCGCGTGCAAGGAGACGCCCGGCGTCAGCGCGTCCACGTAGAGAGTCAGAGCAGGGAAAATAGGAAGGGGTACGCACCGCAGCGTCATACCCGTAAAAGCTCCCGGCAGTGTGCCCGAACTGGCTCTCGATCAGCACCGCATCGTCCCTGCTCCGCGTCGCGAACACGTCGAGCGGCTTCTCGAACCGCTCGAGGTAGTCTGCGTTGATCTCGCACCCGGCCGACGTGTTGCTGTACAGGAGCGCCGCGTTGGCGCCCCGGTCGCGGGCAAGGGTGAAGATGTCGTCCTCGAGCGACATGGTGGTCGTGTTGCTGTCGCAAGAGATGAAGCTGCCGTCCGCAAGAGCGCGAACCGCCCGTCAGCGAGTGATGCGCAAGGGGAATATCTCAAGCCGTGGACAAGGGGAAGGGGTGGGGGGGGGGGGGGGGGCGTACGCGATCCAAGGCGTCGTCGAGGTCTCGTTCCCCTTCACGAGGTCCTCAGAGAAATGCACGAGCGCGCCCCGGTCGACGCCGGCCGAGGCATACTCGTTCGGGAAGAACTCGGACGTCCCTGGGTCCGCGGTGAGCTGGAGCGAGAGGCGGGCGTTGCTGCGAGCGTGCCCAACGACGGACGACCAGTCAGCAAGCCGCACAAAGAAATTTACAAGAGAGCAAAGAAAGAGACGCACTACGTGCCCTCGACCCAGACAAAGTCGATGCTCGACGCCGTGTCGGTCAGGTTGAGCAGTGCCGTCGAGTTGACGCTGTGGGCTGCGCGCGCGGAAGCGAAGGGTGGCCACCCGAGGGAATCGTCAGCTTGCGCTAGCTCGTGCGCACACAGCAGAGCCGACTTGCGGGAGAGAGGGCTCACCTGAGGTGCGTCAGGATCGAACAGTGAGCGGGAGATGGGTTGATGAAAGACGGTCCATCGGAGGCCAAGGGCGAGGCAGGCAGGAAGAGTCAGCTCGCGCATCGAGCCCTAGCTCGCTAGGACGACCGAAGGGACGAACCGGGGATGAAGGCGCTGACGACGGCCGGAGCGAGGGCGAGCAGCAGCAGCGACAGGACTGCCATGGGCCTGGTGGGGACGGCGAGGAGGCGGAGGAGGAGGAGCGTCGTCCGATCGGGGATGGCAGGATCAGTCGGCATCGTCGCTCACCGGACGGACGGTGATATCCCCCACGACCCGCCTCCCAGGCCATCCATGTTCATCATCGTCTGTCCTGCTCTCCTCGGCCGCCCCGTCTCCGGTCCTGGCCGCTGACCCTTCCCTGCTCGCCCGCCTTCCGCCGCTCAGGACTCCCTCTTCGGCCGCGCCCTCACCCCGGCCGAGCGACTGCGCCAGCACCAGCGCGCGCTCCAGAAGGCCCAGCGCGAGCTCGACCGGGAGCGGACCAAGCTCGAGAAGTGCGTCCTTGCCGCTCGCTGTTGCGTATCCTCGTGCTCTGGACGGAGCGGCGGCCGTAAGGGAGCAGCGGGAAGGCCAGGGAGGTCAGCCAGGGTGATGAAGAGGGAGGGGGGGGGGGGGGGTGCTGCGTCGGCTGCTGCGACACCCAACGTCGAGCGACCCTCGTCCTCATCCACCCTTGCGCGACGCTATTCGGCCTCAGGGTCTCTGACCTGTGGTGCTCGCTGGACGGAGGGCTGACGGGGCGGAGGGGACCGGGTTGAGGAAGCTGGCGGTGATGGAGGGCTGCTGCGACACCGCCAGCGACGATGCTGACCTCCTCTGTCTCTGCGCTGTTGCTGCCTCAGTGAGGAGAAGAAGCTCATGGGCGACATCAAGCGCTCAGCCAAAGCCGGGCAGATGGTGTGTCTGTTGTTTCAGCCGACGGCTCATCTTCCTCAACCTCCTGTTGACCTTCCCTTCCCTCGCCCCGCGCACGCGCCAGAACGCATGCAAGATCATGGCCAAGGACCTCGTCCGCACGCGGCGCTACATCCAAAAGTTCTATGCGATGCGCACGCAGCTGCAGGCGGTGTCGCTGCGGATCCAGACGCTGCGGTCGAACCAGGCGATGGGGGAGGCGATGAAGGGCGCGAGCCGGGCGATGGGGCTCATGAACCGGTCGATGAACCTGCCGCAGGTGCGTCTCGCTTGTCCCTGCTTGTCCTTTAACGTTGCTCCTCGTCTTCCGCTCCCTTGTGCTGGCGCAGCCGCTGACGACTGTATCCTCCCCTCCCTCGGCCGCCGTGCAGATCCAGAAGATCATGATGGACTTCGAGAAGGAGTCGGCGACGATGGACATGAAGGAGGAGATGATGTCGGACGCGGTCGACGACGCGATGGATCAGGAGGGCGAGGACGAGGAGGAGGTCGAGGGCGACCGGATCCTGAAGGAGGTGCTCGACGAGATCGGCGTGTCGCTCGGGCAGCAGGTGCGTGCTAGCTCTTCTCAACCCTCCCTCCCTCTCATCCCCCTCCTTTCCTACACCCTTTTCGCTAGACTGCCGCCCCTCTTCTGTTCCCGCTATCTCACTCCGAGCTAACCCTCTCACTCCCCCCTCGCAGCTGGGCGAGACCCCTTCCTCCCTGCCCCAGCAAGCTGCCCTCCCGGCCCGCCTCGCAGTTGCCGAAGGCGCGGACGGCCCCGCCCCGCCCTCGCCTGGCGCTGGCGGAGGGGCAGCGTCGGAAGAGGACGCGCTGCAGGCGCGGCTGGACCAGCTGAAGCGCTGACTTCCCCCCTTCCCTTCCCTTCCCTACGGCCGTCGTCCTCCGCTCGCCTTACCTTACTCGCTCCCTTCGCGCCGCACCTAGATCCTTGCTTCTCACTCTCGAGTGCTCACCGGGCGAAGGGGTGTCCGGCGCCCGGCTTGCGTGGTCTTTGTACACCTAGTGATCTTCACGAGATGCGTCATGATATCCATATGAGGCCGGCAGGGAGCAAAAGAGAAAAGGGGTGGGTAGGGAAGGGGGGGGGGGGGGGGGGGGGAAAAGAAAGGGGGAAAGGGGGGGGGGGGGGGGGGGGGGGGGGGGGGGGGGGGGGAGGGAAGAGAAAGCGTGGAAAGGGCTGGGAGGGTGAGGTGGGAGTAGCGAGCGGCGAGAGCTAGTTTCTCACGCGCAGAGGGGTACGTTCAGCCAGGACAAGCCCAGCGGGAGGACGCCGTTCAGTACGCAACCGGCCAGCCGCTGGAGAAGTCGAGCAGGTTGATCCCCAGCCTGGAACCAGCCGAGGTGTAGTCTGCGCCGCACGTTGTGCGTGAGCGTTCGAGCGGAGTTGCCCGATCCAGGAGCGCAGGGAGCAACAGACCAGGGGGAAGGAAGGGGGGGGGGGGGGACGCACAATGGTAGAAGATCGTCCACGCATCGGCGTCGCGGAAGATGGACGCCCCGCCGGGCCCGACGATGTTTCCCTGCGACTCGAGCACGGCCGTCCCTCCCCCCTTGTTCCAGCCCATCCTGCGTCAGTACGCAGAGGCTCAAGACTGGAAAAGGGGCGAGGAGAAGGGCGTACGGAAAGCGCGGACCGCCCGGCTCGGTCAGTGTAGGGGCCCGTGACACTGCTAGAGCGCACGACGCGCGTGTTGTACGTCGAGTTCGTGCCGGAGCAGCACTGTGAACGAATGGAACACAGTCAGAGAGTGAGGGGGAGGGAGAGGGTAGGTGGTTGGGGAAGCGAAGGGGCGGACCTTGTCCCAGCTGGTGAAGAGGTAATAGTACGAGCCCTCCTACACGCGAGGGACCCGCTGACCGTCAGCAAAAGTCGCAGCAGAGGCGCACTTAGAAACGCACCTTGACAATATACGGCGCCTCAATGGCCCCTCCGACGTTGCTCGGCCTCGATGCAATCGTCGTCACCGCCGCGCCGGCCTTCACCTTCCCGCTCGTCCCGTTCAACTCGACAAGCCTAATGCCTCCCCAGAACGACCCAAACGTCAACCACCACTTGCCCCCATCGATGAAGAGCGCAGGGTCGATCGCGTTGAATGTGTCGCCCGGCTTAGAGGAGACGACGAGTCCAGTGGACGACCAGGTGCCGGGCAGGCCAGTGGGGGACTGCGCTTGAAAGATGCCAGACTTCTGAGAGCCAAAGGTGGAAGCGGCGTAGTACACTGCAAGCCGTTGGTCACGCATGTGGACTATGTCGGCGATCTGTGCTCAGCAAAAGAGGAAAGAAAGAGAAGGGACGCACGGATAAACTTTCCATCAACGAACGTCAGGTCCGGCGCCCACAGGTCCCCGTCGGGCTGCCCCGTAAACGCGTCCGTCTCCGGCGGCGCGACGTCGAACACGTCGCCGACGTACGTCCAGGTAACGCGGTCGGTGCTTCGTGCGTCCCGGCGAAGGACAAGTTAACGCCCGCGTGCAAAGGGAAGGAAAAGAGTTCGCACCTCGTGCGGATGGGCAGGCCAGAGCCGGTCGAGATCTCGATGTACTTGCCGTCCGAACCGCGCGCGACAGTCGGGTCGTGCTGCAACACAGCGAAGATCGCCATGCGATCAGACGAGCTGCGATCGGGCGAAGATGGACCAGGAGGAGAGACGCACGACGTCCACGTTGCCAGAGACGGGGCCGGGGCTGGGGTAGGCGAACGCCGGAGCAGCGAGCGCCAAGGTCACAGGCAGAAGGCGGGAGAGGAGCATCCTGACGGTCCTGGAGGTACAGGTGGTGAGGCTGAAGGAAGTTGTGAGCTCGCTTCAGCGAAGGTTAGCCCTTTTAGCCTCTCGACAAGGGTAAGCTCAGTCCGTGCATCGTCAAGGTCGCGTTTGATGTTGATTGTGGTCAGCTGAGTCTGATGTTGGGCGGAGGAGGAATGGTAGTCTTAACTTCTGTTGGGCGGAGGAGGTGAGGAGGCGGGCAGAGGCGGCCTGCATGTGCAGCAACTAGCTTGCGACGGAGAAGAAGACAGGAGAGGCAGGCGAGCTATGACTGTGTTTCAAGGGGCTGTACCGCCGAGGCCCGGAAAGGGACGTCACCAAAGCTGATCTGGAGGGTAGGGAGGACAGGTCAGCGCAGCATGCTGATGAGGTTCGACGGCAGGCCGAAGGAGGAGCATCCAGGGTCGTGATCGTTGCGAGCAAGACGTCGACGAGGTGCTGGCTGCTGCGCGCCGCCGATGACCTGATCATATCCGTCCATCCTCGAGCCATCCATCGCCTGTGCTCCGTACATCGCCAGGTCGCAACACGCCCGCAGCTCAGGCGTCCGCACTCACATACAGAATACCCAGCCTGCACCATGCGGTGCGAGGAATCTCTTGTGGGGACGTGGAGCGGAAGCAGGCTGGAGCGCGTCCCTTCTGCGGTTGCAGCGCCTCCTCGGCCGCTTAAGCATCTCGCCGCGCTTGTTAGAAGGCCCTGGGTCGTCCCACGCACTCTACAGGGTGAGCCGTACTTGTCTTCTCCTTTTCTTGCCCTTTGGTTCCGCCGCCCGCTTCTCCTTTTGCACATAAGGTCCTCTCTACGAGTTACGACCTGCCCTCCCCTTTCTTGCGACTACCTCCTATCTGAACCCGTTGCACCCCAAGCCCTCAGATATACAGCTATCACACATGTACCTCCCCGTCTACCGTCCAACTGCAAGCAGCCCAAACCGAGGGCTGGGCGCTGCGACCTGAAGCGCGCTCGCGACGTCCCCGGGCGCGAAAGGCGGGGGTGGGCCGAGCGGGAGGAGGAGGGTCGGCTTCTTTTCCGTCGGCTGGGCGGGCGAGGGCGCGGACAAGGAGGGGGAGAGGAGCGGAAGGAGGAGCGTCTGAGTGCGCTGCAGGCCGTGCGCTACGACCGGGCCGAGCGCAGTGCGCAGCTTCTCCGTCGAACCGCCGCCCGAGGTCGCTGCCGCGAGTGCTTGATCGACCGTTAGCCCCCATGCGCCCTCGCCGCCCATCAACCCCGCAAGGAACAGCGCGTCCGCAGCTCTTGCCGTGCGCGTCCTCTCCCCCTCCGCCTTGCCTTCGTCCTCGGCGACCCACGCCAGCGCCTGCGCCTCGGCGGAGAACGCGGCGTACAGCGCGGTCCCGTGCGCCGAGAGGGGCACGGACGGCGGGAGACCGAGCGCCTGCAGGTGGGTGACGAGGGTGTGCAGCGCGGCGAGGACGGGCGGGGAAGGGACGGTAGAGGGGACGAGGAGGGAGGCGTCGGTCGCGGAGGCTGCAGGGCACACGAGCGCGTCAGACTCTGCCTTCGTCGTGAAGAGGCAGGACAGAGCAGAGAACCGAACGCACGCTGGAAAGCATACCCCAGCTCCGCCTCCCGCGCGAGCGCATCGCCCTCCCATAGCCGCCCGAGCGCGCCGACCGCGAGCCGCACTGCGCGTGCGCGCCAGCGCGAGAGGCTGAGCGCGTGCACTTCTTGGAGCTGGTCGGCAAAGGAGGACGGGGGATCTGGATTGTCGACGTTCGCGCGGGACGTGTCAACGATACGCGTCGAACTGAGGGCTCAGGCAAGTTGAGAGGGAGATCAGACGGACCATTTGCCGACGTGGAGGATGAAGTTGGCCGGGCGAACACACGCACGTCTCGCTCGAAGGACGAGCTCTCCCTCAGGTGCGCCGCCACCCGCCCAACGAACACCTCCTTCCTCGCTCCTTCTTCCTCCTCGTCCCCTGTCACCTCCTCCAGCAGCCCCTTGAGCGCGCCCGCAACCCCGTCGAGCGCGTCCTGCGCCCTCGCCGCATACTCCGCCTCCAGGTCCGTACTGCCGGAGAGCACGCCGACGTCCACGCGGAGTCCGTCGGCGAGCCCCTCGAGCTCGCGCACGACGGCGTCGATGAGCGGCGTGCGGCCGGCGACGCGCTTGCGCAGCGCGGTGCGGAAGGTCGGGAGGGTGCTTGCGGGCTGGTTCTGCCCGCCCGCTGCGCCCGCTGCGGCGGACGAGGAGGAAGCGACGGGGGAGGGGAAAGGGATAGACGAGGAGAACGTGTACTTTGGCGGGTGGGCGTCGTGCTCGCCCTCCTTCCCCGCCAGAAGCGGCAGCTTTGCCCGGACGCCCGAGGACAGCGCGCTCTCGAGCGCAGCCAGCGATGCCGCCGAGAGCTCGCGCACGCGCACAGCCCAGGCGCGCTCGAGCAGTGTCACGAGCGCCGCCTTCTCCTCCTCCGCCAGCCCACGCTCGGCCTCGAGCAGTACGGCCAACTCCGCCCGGAGGGCCCAGACGTCCTTCACGGTCGTGAGCTGCCGCACGAGGCTCTCGAGCGCACGCGCGAGGAGCCCGCGCGCATCTGCGAGCCACACGCCGAGCTGCGAGGGCACGTCCGGCCGCGAGACATCGGAGCTGAGGAGGAGAGGCGTGTACTCGAGCACGGGGCGGGGGAGGTACCGTAGCAGCAGAGGTGCGGAGGGGAGCGTCTGCAAGAGCGCGCGCGTCGTGATGAGTGGCTTTGAACCAGCGGGCGCGAGGGATGCGTCGATGTCGGCGTCCTTTGTCGGACCGAGGGAGGTAGCGAGTGCGAGAGAGGGCGACGCGGTGGGGAACGGCATCGCCAGGCTCGCCAGACACGAATCGCGCCTTGATCTCCGAACGGCGTCGTCGTCAGCAGGCGCGGGCTCGCCCGCTTCGATCCCCCGGATGAGTCGCTCGAGCGCCGATGATCCGCCCGAGCTGCCAGCGTGCGCAGGGTCGAACGCTGCGCGAGCGAGGCGCACCGTGTCCGCGATGACGGCGACCGCCTCGCGCACGACGTCCGCGACGGGTCTTGCGAGCGGGAGCGGGAGCGCCTGCGCACCGCCGGTGGACGAGGGCGCGGACGACGGCCCGGGTCGTGTGGGCGAAGCAGCGCGGGACGGGGCTCGGCTCGACGCGCGACTGGGCGCACGAGAAGGGGCGCGCGAGGCCGACCGGCTACCGGCACCATTGCGCGAGCGGCTGCGCGGCGTTGCGAGGCCGTCCTTCGACGGGTGCCGGTGGGCGTGCGGCGGTTTGCCAAGGTGCGAGGGCCCTGGCGCCAGGGCTGCCGCAACGGGCTGAGCGGGCAGCAGGTCGGCAAGCAGTCTAGCCCGTAGTGAGAGCACCAGCTGCAGCGCGTCGCCCAGCGAGAGCGAATCAAGTTGCACAAGCGCAACGATCGTCCGTGCCTGCTCGGCCTGCGGCCTCCTCGCGTCCTTGAGGCTCGCGCGCGCCCGCGCCGAGATCACGCCGCGGAGGCCGTGCAAGGTCTCCCACTGACCTTCGACGAGCGCTTCCACCCTGCCCGCGCCCCCTCCTGCGCCGTCGACCCCGTCCTCAGAGTACCCAGAGTCAGAGAGCTCCGAGTGCACAAGCCGGCAGAGCGAGAAGAGGTGTGCGGCAGGCAGGAAGTGCGAGCTCTCGAGCAGCCGGTAGATGAGCTCGGGCGCGTCGAGCAGGAGCTTGGTCTGCGAGGCGAGGGGAAGGAGGTGGGAGAGCTCTAGCGTTCGCACGACAACGCGGGGAAAGCGTCAGTGATCCGGCGCTGCGCGAGATGGAAGGCAAGAGAGGGAAACGCACCCTCTCCAACGGCACCGTCCGACCGTTCCTTGACACCCGCACCCCCAACCTCCCCGCGCTCAACGTCCCCGACGACCTCCCGCATCCTCCCGAGCCCTTGCGACAGGCGGGCAGAGGCGTCGAAGAGCGTTGCGAGCGCCGCAGAGGACGAGAGGAGGTCGCGGTAGCGCTCGCCGACCATCGTGCGGAGCTCTTGCTGCTTGCTGAGGGCGAGGGAGCTGCAGATACGAGCGATCCAGAGAGGGACTGCCAGTCAGGCAGCTGCAGAGGCGCGTGGAGCAGGGTGAAGCAAGCAACAGGACGTACCGCAGGCGCGCCTCGACCCTCCTCGCCTCGCCGACGCTCAACCCCCTGAGCACCTCCTCCGGGTCGAGCCTGCTCTCGTCCACCTCCCCTTCGTCCTCCCTCACCCCTCCCAGCACGACCGACCCCTGTCTGCCCACGGCGCCGAGCGAGGGCGCAAAGGATGTGCCGCGCCGGGCGAGGGTGAGGGACGCGATGGACCGCCGCGGGTCGGGATGGGCATGGCCCGCGCCGAGGGAGGGCCGCGAGCCGCGCGGCTGCTGCTGCTGAGAGGAGGCGGCGGGAGAGGAGAAGCCGGGCGGGAGGGTGATGCCGAGGCCGTGCTGGGACGTGCTGCTGGCCCTCGGCCGGGCTGTCGACATGGCTTGGGCGGATGGGCGTTGCAAGAGGGACGGTCGTTGATCGCATTACAATGGGGTTGAAGCCCATTACAGTCGGATGATCACGATCGGGGTAAGACGACGATTACAACCGCTGATTGCATCAGACCGGTCCCTTTCCTCCCTCGACTCCTCCTCCCCCCTCGGCTTCTTGCCAGCTCGACCCAATGTCCTCCGCCTCGCTCCCCCCGCGCCGCTACGACCCCCGCTCGCTCTTCCTCTTCTCCCCGCCGGCCTTCCTCGCCCGCCTCGGCCGGCTCAAGCGGCCGGCCCTCGTCGGCCTCGCCGGCGTGCTCTTCGCCCTCGGCTGGTGGGCCTTTGTCGATGCTGTCCTCCTCAGCGGGAAGGACGCCAGGGAGCAAGGGGAGGGTCCGCATGTCAATTTTGCCGACTGGAGCTCGGGCCTCGTTGCCACGCGTGCGTCCTTCTGTCCTTGCAAGGGGTGGGCCGTCTCGAGGGACGCCCATCGCACTGCTGCGTATGCTGACCTCCCCATCCCTTCTCCTCTCCATGCCCCTCCCCCCCCCCCTTCCGCCCGCATACCTCACGACGCACGAACGCAGTCGGTATGCTCATCGTTAACCTGATCGACAAGCAGCGCCTCGCATCCGACGCGTATGCCGACGGGTCGGCGTCGGCCTGGCGCGCGCGGACGGTCCTGTTCGCCGGGTTCGCGCTGCTCGCGGGTGGGTTGGCGGGGAGCATCGTGCGTTCCGCTTCCCTTCCTCGTCAGACGGATGGACGGACGGACGAGGTGGACGTTGCGGGAAGGGCTTGGGGGTGAGAACGAAGGTCTGGGCTGGCGGTGCGGTGCTTCGGAGATCGCGGGTCGCAAGGACCTCTCGATCGCTAGAGAAGACGTGAACGGCCATCGCCTACGGCCCAGCGACGCCGTCGCAGCCCCTGCCCTCCCTCGCGCCGTCGTCAAGCGCCGATCCGCGCCCGCCCGAACCTCCCTTACACTCGCTGAGCCTCCCTCCCTCTTCGTCTTCCCCGTACACCCCCCTCCCCCCACGCCGCGCGCGCGCAATCGCACACACAGACCACCCTCGTCGTCAAGTACGTCCTCGCCCATGCCCCACCGCCCGCCGTCCTCTGGGGCGTCCAAGGCGTCGCGCTCAATGTCGGCGTGATGGCGAGCGCGGTGGTGCTGTGGCTGGCGCAGGTCGCTGGGGAGGATGAATACGAGTGCGTCCTTCCCTGCAACGCGACGCGAAAGGGCGGGGACATTTGGCTGTCCCTTCGCCATCCCTTCGCAGGCGTCCGGTCGAGAAGGCCGAGGATCAGGCTGACTCTGTGCGTCTTGGCCCGCGGCAGATACAACATCAACCTCTGATCCCGACGCTGGGCCTCGCTCGTTCGGCTCTTGGGCGCAGCCGATGGGGCCGGTTGGGGTCCCTTTGTTCCGCTCACCTCGATTCATGCCTGTGCGTTCACTGCTGTATCGGGTGCCTTGCGCTCGACGTTCTGATCGGGAGAGGAAGGGAGGGCGGGCGCTGTCTATCAAGCTGTACTTGCGCCAGTCAAACGCACTGATTGGCGGTATCGCGTTCAAGCGTGCTTTCCGCGTTCGACAAAACACATGTGCCGAGTGACGCAGCCGGTGTGATTAGCAGCCAGGGCGGGGATCGGCAGTCTCCTTCATTAAGCCCCCCCCTGACCCTCCAACCCCCACCCACCCTCATCCCCCACCCGACGCCAGCAGCTGCTCGACATCATGTCCTGGCAGCAGCAGCAGCAGCAGGCGTACGACCCGTCGGCGAGCTACCCCCCGCAGCCGCCCCACCACCAACAGCAGCAGCAGCAGCAGCAAGGCCCGCCGACGCACCCCCAGCCTCAACCGCTGCAGCATTCGCACCAGCATCCGCACCACCAGCAGCAGCAGCAGCAGCAGTACCACTCCCACCAGCAGCAGTACGCCCAGCAGCTGCAGCTTCAACAGCACCATCAGCAGCACCAGCTGCCCGACCCGTCCATCCACGCCCAGGCAGGCTACCACCAGCCCGCCCAGCCTGCTCCGCGCGCATCCGCTTCGTCCGCCGCTGCAGTAGGGACAGGGGCGACTGGGCCGGTGGGCGTATCGGGAGAGGGGGGAGGGGAGGAGGAGTTTGGCGAGTCGGGGAGCAGCGCCGCGGGAGGGAAGGACGGGGA
This sequence comes from Cystofilobasidium ferigula, assembly GCA_014825675.1. Lineage (NCBI taxonomy): Eukaryota > Fungi > Basidiomycota > Tremellomycetes > Cystofilobasidiales > Cystofilobasidiaceae > Cystofilobasidium > Cystofilobasidium ferigula. Next base: position 38,566 of record MVAM01000137.1, read on the forward strand.
CGGGTCGTTCGAGGTGCGTCTGGGCCCTCCTGCGTCCTTTTATCGCTGTCTGGTAATTCGCTGCAGAAGAGAAGCTCACGTAGGTGCTGTGGCTACGTTCGCAGTTCACGAAGCGCAAGAAGTGGCCGCAGCTGCTGATCGACGAGCTGCACGAGACGGCCGTCATCGCCCTCCTCCCACTCTCCACCGGCGGGTGCCGCGTGCGTCTCTCCTCTCCCTTCCTCCTGTTTCCAGCGCTAAGTTGGTCAAAGGCGAAGCAGATTCTCTACGTCTCGAGCGGAATCAGGGAGCTGACCGGGTACGGGCCGAAGGAGTTTGAGGGAAAGAACTTGGCCGAGATGGTGCATGGTGCGCCGGGCCTCTTCTCTCTCTCACTACGCGTGGGGTTGACGCTGTGCATGCTGCTGTACGATGCGGTGTGGCAGATGCCGACATGCCCGCCCTGTCTTCCTACATCAGCCAGTCCATCGCAACCCGCACCGACCTGGCCTCCTTCCACCGCTTCAAGTCGCGCCTCGCCGCGCCTCCGCCGGCGATGCACCACACGGACAGCTCGGCGTCGGATGTCAGCGATTCGTCGACGGACGTCGTGTCGAGCAGGGGGACGCGGGAGAGCGTGGAGGGACGCGGGGCGAGGAGGGAGGGGAGGGTGCTGATGGAGGTGAGGGGTCATGGGTTCTGGGGCGAGGAGGCCGAGAGGATGCCGGTGCGTACCCCTTCGTTCCCTTGCCTATCATCTCGTTACCGATGGGCCTTGCTTGGGCGATGTGCTGAGAGCCTTTTCTTTGCCTCGTCAGGTGCCCGTCTCCCTCTCCATGCAGCAGTCCTCGCGCCTCGGCGCGCCCCCCTCGCCCCCACCCTCCGGCGCGCGCCCGCCCCTCGCCACGCACCCGTCTGGGGGGTCCCTCTTCGCCGGTCCGGGCCCGCGGTGCAAGGCCTTCTTCCTGATGGTGAGGCGCTGGCCAAGCGCGAGCACGGCGATGGCGAGTGAGTTTCTGGCGGAGAAGGTGGAGAATGAGCGGCTGAGGGCGGAGCTGCTCGCGCTCGACGGCGGGGAGGCCCCTGGTCCGCAGCAGGGCGGTGAGGGAGAGCAGTTCGCCCAAGCGGGAGCGTACCCGCCGTTCCACCCCCAGCTCAGGCACCACTCGTCCTACGGCGCCGGGTCGGCCTACGACGACGTTGGCGGAGGGGCGTACGACGATGACGACTCTGACCGGGAGTATGCTGCCCCTCCTCTCTCCGCGGCCGCCGGGGGTGGGTACCCGACCGCACCTCTCCCCTCGCGCGGTTACGCCGGTTCCTCGCACGCGCCCCAGCCGCCGGCGTTCCCTCCCGCTGGTCAGCAGGGCCAGGGCCAACAGCAGACGGTGCTCGGGAAGGACCACCCGTCCGAGCTCGGCAAGAAGGCCAAGAAGAGCAAGAAGAGCAAGGAGGAGGGCAACTACGTGTGCGTCACCTGCGGGCGGACGGATTCGCCCGAGTGGAGAAAGGTGCGTCGCGCTCTCCCCTTCTCCTTCCTCTCGCTCTCTCTCTCTCTCTCCACGCCTTCGTCGCAGCCCTTGCGGTCGTGTGCCCTCCGTCCGAGCACGAGCGCTGACGACCCACCTGCTCTCGCGGTGTCCAGGGCCCGCTCGGCCCCAAAACGCTGTGCAACGCGTGCGGCCTCCGGTACGCCAAGAAGCAGCAGATGCAGGCCGCCGCGGACGGGACGGGTCCGCCTGTGCCTGTCAAGAAGAAGGCGCCGGCCAAGGGCAGCGGTGGGGGCGCGGGCGGAGGAGGGGGAGCGCCGCCGCCGCCGCCGCAGCAGCAGCAGCAGCAGCAGCAGCAGCAGGGCTGAGGGATACCGCTCAGCTCCAGCATCATTGCAGACCAGCTCGCCCCCTGGTCTTCCGTCCTCTTGTCGCCCTTGCGCGTTTCGACATCCCGTGCGCTCTTGTTTTGCAGCCTCCCATGTAGCCCTTTCCACGTCGTCCGCGACCGATGTATACCTTGCCCTTTGTTACAGCCTCGCGCTTGATAGAGTTGTCCTGTGCTCGTCAAAGGGGGGAAGGGGTGCATGAAGACGGCTGGTATCAGTCGGCCGGAAGGGGTAAACAGGTACGGTGGAACGAGCGGGGTGGAAACGTCAAGGGTATCGAAAGCAGAATGGGATGTGGTACGAGGGGGGGGGGGGGGGGGCTAGCGCGCGAGGTACGGACGAGGAGGACCTGAGAGAACGGAGACAATGCGGAGAGCGAGGGGTGCGAGGTGTAGGAAGGGTTTCGAAACTACTGCGGTGGGTGGAAGGCAGGCGATTATAAGGTCGTGAGCTAGGATGCCGGCGGGCCAAGAATGAGGGACAAAGAGCGGAGAGAGGAAGGGTTGCGGAACAGGAAAACGATACAGCGTTATAGCGGCCGGTGCGGGCGCCAAGGAACTGAGGAGTTGGTGCGAAGTGTGGAGGAAGAGGCAAGGAGAGAGAAGGACTGACGATGCGCAAAAAACGTCAGCTTCTGGAAAGACAGAGATGGAGTGGTGTGGGAAACGCACGAGGAACCAGAAAGAGGCGAGGCTAGCCGGCGTGGTCGACTCCCATGCCATCCTCGTCGTCGTCGTGAAGCGCGCCCTGGATGCGCGCCTCCGTGTCCATCTCGACGCCGATGCCGAGCCCGATGCTCGCCCTGCCGTTGCTGCTCGACAGACCCTCCGCGCCGTCCTCGCCTTGGTCGTCCTCCGGCTCCTGCTCGAAGAACTCGTAGGGTGAGTGCACGAGCCCGTCCGCGTCAGGGACGTCGGGCGAGTGGTACATGCTGGACACGGGCGGGAGCACGGGCGTGTGTAGTTGCTGCGCGTGCGAGGCTGACCGGCGGGCGACCTCCTGCTGGTGCGTCACCTGCGAGGACGACAGTGCGTAAAAGGACGACGGCGGCCCGTCCTCGCGCCGGCTGTACGGGTGCGGCGCGTGCGCGCCGGACGAGGGGAAGTAGTGCGAGCGATGCGGCGACGTCTCGGCGGGCGTGGGAAGCGAAGGACGCTGAACGAGCGGGTACGGCCGCGGCGGCGGCTGGAGATGATGCGGTGAGTACTGGTGGTGCCGCTGGGCTGGAGGGTACGCGGCGTAGTGGTGCGGGAAGGGCGAGCCGTTCGCGGCATCCGACGCGCAGTATTGCTGCTGCTGCGGCGGCGGCGGCGGAGGGTACACGTCGTGCGGGCCGTAGTGGTAGGGCTGGCCGTAGTAGCCGACCGGCGCGTACCCGCCTCCGCCGTACAGCTGCTGGTGATAATACTCGGCCGCAGCAACGTACGCGTCTTCGTGGGCATAATGTTCCTGGACGTCCATCGCGTCGCCCGAGTGCGATTCGTCCGACTCAGGCGAGGGCGGGCCGGATGAGTTGGTCGTCGGCGACTCAGGGGCAGTGAATACCGGTGGCAGCTGGAAGATGGAAGTGTTGGTCGGCTGCGTCGACGTGTGGGGCGGTGAGAGCTGCTGCTGCGAGTACGTGTACGTCGCTGCGCGCTGACCGAGGGCAGGCCGCTGAGGGGGGTAAGTCGTGCGCGGATAAGATGCGCGGGGCTGCTTCCTGTGCGCTGCTGCTTGCTGGGACGAGCGGGGGCCGTGACCGACGACCGAGGGCGGGGAGAGCGGGTAAGGGTAGGCAGCGTGGGGAGGGGGGACGTGCCCGGACAGCGCGTACGCCTGGTGGTCTGCCGGCGCCGTCTGCCAGCCAGGATGCGGGTGCCCGGCCGGCGTCGCCGGGTGCGAACGCGAGCGGTGCATCTTGGGCCGTTGCTGGCCACCCGCTCCGGCGGGGTGGGCCATGTTGGCCAGCCACTGCTCCTTGACGGCCGCCTCGTCCGCGGCTGGAGCGCCGTGTCCGACCGACGCGCGACCCGCCGGACCCGAGACCGACCGGCCCATCGCGACCGAGGCAAACCCTGCGCCCGTCTGGTGCTTCGCCGCGAGGTGCGCCGGGTGCACGCCGCCGCCGTGCGCGTGCGAGCTGCGGAACCAGTCGCGGTCGTCCGCTCCGTCGTGCCCGTCGCCTTGGGCGGGTACCATTCCCGATGCGTGTGCCGGGTACTGGTACGCCGGCGTCGGCATGTGCTGGTCGTGCAGCGGAACCTGGGCAAAGCTGTAGGCCTCGTCCTCGTCCGAGTCGGTGAACGACGGGCTCTCGGCGCGCTGACTGACCGGCGGGAACGCGCCCGGGTTCAGCGCGAGCTCGGTGAAGTGGTCGCGGTGGCGCGTCGAGTACGGATGCGACGGCTTGTATGGGTGGTACGCAGCGTCGTTGATGCTGGCGGAGTCGCGGCGGCCGCCGCTCGTGCTGCCGTTCGCGCCGGTGCCCCTGGACGACCCGGAGCGTCCGCCGCCAGCGGTCCTTCGAGACGTGAGCGACGCGCCCTTTCCTCCAAGGATGCTGGCGATCGATGACTGGCGTGGGCCACCCCGCGGCGACGGCGCGCTGTTCTTGCCCTGCGCGGCGATGGCGTCGGCCTTGCTGAGGCTCGGGTGGATGCGCGCGACGTGTTTTGTGAGCGTCGTTTTGCGGCAGAACCTGCGGTGCGGCGGTGTTTAATGGGTCCCTGTCAGTAGAGGCAAGGTGATGCGGAGGGAGATAGGAACAGGCACGCACGTCTTGAGGCACGACGCGACCTTGCACTGGTAGGGCCGCTTGCCGGTGTGAATCCTCCGGTGCCGGGCGAGCGACGACGAGTCTGAGAAGGACTTGTTGCAATCGCCGCAGATGTGCGGGCGCTCGCCGGTGCTGCAGGGTTCACCGAAAACGCACGTGTTAAGCGAATCAGGGCTGGGAAGCGAGGTGGGGGTTTATAAAGGACGGACTGGACGCGATTGTGCACCGTCAATGCCGAGCGCTGGATAAATGACTTGCCGCAGCCCGGGTGTGAGCACGAGAACGGCCTGCACGGTGTGCGAAGACAATCGTCAGCGAATCCTTCACGTGGGCCAGTCATCGGAGAACGGCGAGAAGGCGCAAGAAGTGGGGGTGTCAGGGGGAGGCAAGTTAAGAGAGGACGCACCGCTCGTTCGTGTGGATTCTGGCGTGCCTGAGCAGGTCGCTCCGGCGGGCGAACGATTTGGGACAGCCGACCCAGCTGCAGACGTACGTCTTGGCCTTGCCGCCTCCGTCGGCCGTCGGCGCTGTGGCGTCGTCGAGCTCCTCCTCGATGTCCTCGTACTCGTCCTCGTCGACCGGCGTGAGCTCGCTTTCGTCGTCTTCCGTCTCAAAGCCGTCCTGCGATTGGAAGATGGTGGATGCAGGGCGAGGTCAGCGAAAAAAGCGATGAATCGTGGACGAGCCAGGGCTGGGGAGCGGAAGCGGAAGGCAAGCGACGCACCTGCTCCTCCTCCTTGCGCTTTTTGTCGTGCTTCATCGTTCGCCAGAGAGACAGGTAAGGGGGGAGGGAGTGAGGAGGCGGAGGGGCGTGTGCGGGAGGAGGTATGGGAGTCGCAGGAAGAGGTCTTTGCCGTCGGTCGGACGGAGAGAGGGCAGGCAGGGTGGAAGATGGGGGGGGGGGGGGCGAGCGAGCGCTACGGTCGCCTTCTTGCTTGCTTTCAGGGGCGGGGGGGGGGGGGGGGGGGGGAAAAAAAGGGAGAAAAGGGGGGGGGGGGGGGGGGGGGGGTGGGGGGGGG